>PVLD010011245.1:0-66266 GCA_004027595.1 Dinomys branickii
CTTAAGTCTTTGGAGCATTTATATGTTATGGTGAAGACCAGCTGCTCCCCTAGCCACCTCTATGACTAGCAGATTTTTTCAAGTAGTAGCAGGCACTAAATTCATGTTTCTTCAATTGGAATTACTGATATTTCATTGTAATTAACTGAAATTCTGAAGGAAGAATAAATGTTTATTGCAATATTGATAATGAGCAATAAATATGATTAATATATAAAATTAAATGTAGTGGTAAAACATCCCGATGTAAGCTCTAAAACTATTTTGAACTGTTTTCTAGTGCTACCAGGACTATTGTTTCTATGTCTATACAATGTGTTATTTGGATTTTGATGGGAGCAGCTCTGAATCTGTGGGTCATTGGGTGGAGTGGAAAATGCAGTAATATTTAGTCTTTTCTTCCTCTTTCACTGTTGAGTTTATAAAGTCAAAATCTGACAAGTGTATTTAAGTACATCTGATGAAATTCCAGAAAGGCAGTATGTCAAAATAATGTACTATATGATACCAACATATTCCAGATTCAGTCAACCATCTTCCAATGCTTAAATATTTAGTTGTCAATATTCTAAGGTTAGTGGTATAAAGGCTTAAAGTTTTGCTTAATAAATATATAAATCTTGCCTGAAATTCTCTATTGCTTGTATTGTTTTTGTGTTCTTTTGTAAATGTCTGGGTGTTTGTTAATATGTTTGTTCTTTTATCTTTAAAATAAAATATAAATAAATATATAAATCTCTAAGGAAGAAAATATTCATGTATAATGAGAAATAGAGTCATGTGGTTCCGTTACTGGCCCCTCACAGACAAGCTTCTTGGGAAACCAGACGTTTAGAATCGTGCTCCTTTCCTCTAGCTCATAACGCTGCAATCATGAGAGGCAGAATGCCTGCGCCTCACCCGATGTGATGGATACACCTGCAATCCCAGCACCCTGAGAGGCTGAGGCAAGGAAACGGCAAGCTCAAGCCCGGCCTGGGCAGCTGGATGACATAATAAGATCTGTTTCAAAATGTAGCACTAAATAGGGCTGAGGATGTAGCTCAGGACAGAGGTCCTGCATTCAGTTCCTCGTATCATAAGGAATAAGAAGAAGAGTAAATATGCCTTTATAAACCCCCCTTTCATACACATTAGTATGTACTATCTGCACTCTCCCAAAAACAGACATCCAAGTGGAGAATTTAACATTATTAAGGTAGTTGTATCTTTAACCTGGAATTTATTTAGGCCTTTCTTTTTCTGGTGCTAATGATTGAACCTGGGCCTTGCTCATGCTAGGAAAGCATTTTACCACTTAGCCACATTCCAAGGTCTCAAGTCTCAAGTTTTTACCTTTTTAACTTCGAGACAATATTATTTGATTTTTTTCTCAAGGTCACAAGAAGCATGTAGTAAACTACACTCTTCAGGACTACACCAGATTTGTGTTTAACAGGTTATCGCTATAATTGAAATATTATTTCTTCTTCTGTGTCTTTCTTTTTGTTTGGTTTTTATGTAGCTCTGTTGTATTTTTTAATATAAAAACCTTAACGTGAAAACATCCTAATATAAACAACTGAACTGATTTCATTATATCACCTTAATATAAACCATAAACACCTAAATCCTTACTATATAATTTCCACCATCTTGATTGTAATGTATCTATTCTCTTTTTTTTTTTTTTTTTTTTTGCGGTACTGGGGATCGAACTCAGGACCCTGCGCTTGCTAGGCAAGCGCTTATTCCACTGAGCTATATCCCCAGCCCAATCTTGATTGTAATGGACAGGGTTAATCTATCCTAATATTTACTATTTTACTGAAACAGAATTTATTATTTTCCTTCCTCCTTCTGCATTTAACAATGTTTAATGGAAATTCCTTTTTCAGCCTATTATTGTGAAATAAGTGATTATAAACCAGCCTAGGCAGGGCTCTCTGATGGTAAGGATAGTTTCCTTTCCTGTGTTTTTTGTTTGTGGGAAACATTCTTTGAATCTTTTGAAAGGTTTAACAAGCTTTATAAATAATATCTGTCCATTTGTTCAGTAAGAAATTAAGTATTTTAGAGATAATGGAAATTTGCACAATAAAATGTTTGGCTTGCATGAATTTTGCAATTTAAAAACTGCATTAATAATTATGGGTAAAATGTAATTTTTCTAGATGTTAATAATGACAATAAATTATACTTAGGTTCATATATTTATAGATTATACAATGACGGAATACAATAGATTCATCTGTTTAAACCCCTAAATTATATAAAAGAGCAAAAGTGGTTTGTAAAAGGTGACAGTTAGTTAGAAAAAGAGCTAGAGTTAGAAACTAGCTCACTAAATACTAATCTCTTTGATGTATTTTAAAATAATAACTGATCATTCTGCAATTACACTTACTTGGGAAAACAAAGAAGTACTCAAAAAAAGACAAATAAAATCTAAGACAAGATACAAAGACTGAAATGATCATCTCTAATCATTTAAGCTTCATTTTACTGTATAATTTTTAACTATTGTATTTCCCATGATCTGCAAATTTTACTTTGTGGGCTGCCATGAAGTATCATAAACAACTATGAGGCAGTACTGTGTCATGTTGTGTACCCTCCATAACTGCAAATGATATCCTGAAGTTATTAACCTAAGTGAAAGAAATATCTTGTGCCTAAAGTACATTATAGTATTTTACATCAGTTATGTGGAACTTAATTTTATGTACATCCCAGTGATACATTTACAGATTTAAACTTTTAAAACATAATTCACATTTACAGATTTTCTTTCTGTTGCTGCATCCTCTATTGTAAACTATGATTTTTATTGTAGCTTTAGGAAAATGAAGGTTGACATACATACACTTGCATCTGGGACACTCAGAGGTCACTATACCATTGAGATCTTTGATACTGAAATATATAATTTAGCAGAATTTTTGTTCCACAATATAAGAAATAAAATAGTAAGTTTCCAAAATGATTAAACATTTAGGCAAGAATAGCATATGCTGGGCTAAAAATAAAAGCTATTAATAAAAAGCCTTTCCGCAGATTTGCTGTCATCAGATCCATCTGTCCCTGGGAGGACTCAGCATGTTGCTTTCTATTGCCAAGAGAGCAGCCCTGTGCACAAGGACTTTCAATGACCCGCCCACCCCTGAATACAGTCACCTCTGTATTCTTTCCTTTAGCTGACTGTGGCTTACCAGGAAGAATAGTATTCTTTGAATTCAGTAAGTGACGTTTCTGCCCTGTTGCACCCCAATAGTTGTTGAGCTCAAATCTGCCATTTAGTCCACTAAACTTCAGTTACCTTGTCTAGAAAGTGCAGCTAATTCCCTTTCAGTGAAATTAAGTTGTTGGAACAATTAGTATATGGAGATTTATTGGAAGAATCATATAATTAGATATTAGTTTTGGCAATATTGAGAGTTAAACCCTTTGAAAGAAAAGAAATATTGAGAACATCAACTTCACACTTTGGTCAGATGAATAAAGCTTCTCTAGACTTACATTTACTCAGTGTGGAATATCTATGGCAAATTGGTACTCAGTACAAAAAGTGGCCTATTCAATTATTATCTACAGTTCTCAGAAGTGTTGTCTTATATTGAATGAAAATATGCTTTCTTATTGTTTCCTTCCAGTGTTGTCAGACTGCATTATTTCACACAGAAAACAATGCAAGTTATTATTTCACCTCATTCAGTAAACAAACATTTATTAAATGCAAATTAGATTGCAAATATGTACATGATGAAATCAATAATCTAACTGGTCTCATGTGAGAAACAGAGGAGAACACCAGTCATTAAAATGAAATGGGCCCAAAGTAGTGTGCAGAAGCACACAGACATGGGCAGCAAGAGAAGTGGTGTCCCGCTGCATGTGAGATGCTTCAGGGGAGGAGGTAAAGCGGGTGCCGGAGGGTTCCCCGAGTAACGCGAGGGCGGCGTTCTAACAGAGCAAAGTGTGCACAGACGTCTTTGCAGCTGTATTCAAATATTTTAAAGCTTCAAATAAATTTTTCTAAATCTCAAATAACAAGCTAGAAAAGCATATTTTAGGGCTTGCGGGTGATTGACTGGCAAAGAGGTTAATCTGATATCAAAGAATAAACTATCACATGCATTTGGAATTTGAAATAAACATTAAAGTATTTGATGTAGCATTGGTAGCATTTAATTCTTTATGGAAAGATTGCCAAGTGAAGCATATAAATAGAAGATATGTGTTCATTTTCACTGAGTTTAAGAGTCTTTCAATCCAATTGATAAAATATGGATTTCAATAAAGTTATGAGTTATTGATGTGAAGACAATAGCTGGAAAGTAGAGTAATATTAGGAATGTATAAAAAATTTTAAAAGTGTCTATAAACCTAAACTCTAAACAATTTTTAAATCAATACTTTTTTGAGACAGGATCTCACTATGTAGCCCAGGCCTACATCTTCCTGCCTCAGCCTCCAAGTTCTGGGAATACAGGTGTGTGCCACCATGTTCACAGGGTGAGTGTGCCCTGCTAAGCTCTAAAGAACCTTAAAAGTATCTGTATTCCTTTCTCTAGGAAAAAATGAGTTGATTAAAAAATGAATTGATTTTGATACAGGTAAAATAAAAATGTTTTCAGAGACTAGTTTATTGTCATTTTGATTCAGAAAACTTTTCTTCTTTCAAATCTCTCTCCATAATAATTAAAGATAATTTTAAATATAGACAAAATATACCTAATATATGATAAATATTTTGATTAACTATAGTAAATGTTATAATTTTATGAGATTGTTTATTAGAAAGCTCCCTTGTTAATTTTTCTTACATATAAGCCAGCTGAGAAGCTAGAACTCTAGTTTCATGAAGTATTAAGTGACCAGTGTTAAAACTGACACTAAAAAGGAGAATAATGTATATATACATATATAAGAATAGATGTATATGTCACATATGAAACAACTGTATCACATTATAAAGTTCCAAGATGCTAATAAAATGAACATGATAAACAGTTTATGTGTAAAAAATTCCTAAGTATGTGTCAGAATTTCAGATGAGAAGAGTAAGAATAATGTTTACTCTAACCTTCATGTAAATGGTCGCTTACATTTTATAAGAACGATGTCAGTGTTAACATAGTGATTGCTCTATTGAACTGCAGTATGTAGCTGTTTTTCACTGAAGTTTAGAAAATGACCAATGAAATGGCATCTTTCCTGTTTGTTCTTTACTACATTAATGTTTCATTGTTTCCTAAAGTATTATGAGGAAAAATACTAATAAAAGTGGAGAGAGAAAAGAGGAAGTAGGCTTCCCATGAGCAGAGGAACAAGAACACAGAGAGTCTGAATCCAGAACCCTAGTGAATGCAACAGGAGAAAGATGTTAAGAGATATACCCAGCTCTATTTTATAGACGACCTTATTTCTCCATTGGGGTCATTAACTTTAGTGAAAAAGCAATGAGGTAGTTGTGCTACACTTGTACTCCTTTGGAGCATACGTGAATTCAGTCTCTTGCCAACCTTGGTGGCAGATGGTAAGAAGAAGGACTAAGACAGGGGTACCACAGGCATCTGTTACTGCAGGGCTAGACTAGTAAGAGTCTCCATATCCCAGGTGGCACAGCAGCTCTGTCACCCTCAGGGATGATTTCATTTAGGAAAAGGTCATGCCAGAAAGAACCACCTGTGCACTAATAGATTTTCTGTGTCTCCAGCGTGCATTCATTATGTAAAAGGTCAGCTTTAAGAATTATGTTCTGGAATTAAGTTTTCCAGCATATTTTACTCCATTGTAATTAGGCAGAGATAGTGCTTATTATTATTAGACAGAAAAAAATCTTTGTAGCTATGTTGCTGGAACAAACAAACAATAGGAATATAGAGGACATGACAAAGGAAACTATAAGATAGACATAGGGTGTCTTGGTTACTTTTCTCTCGTTTCTGAGACAAAACACCTAATACCCAGAATTAAAGGGAGGAAAGGTTTATTTAGCTCACAGTTTATGGAGGTTACAGTCCATAATCAGCTGGCTCCAAGGCGGAGTGCCACATGGCAGAGGGCGACAGTTCATGGTGGTGGAAGACAGCAAAAGCAACAAGAAGAAAAAGGGAGGACCGACCAGAGAGTAAGCCTCTTTACCTCCCTTATATTGTATGCAAGCTACCCGCCTCAGGGTAGGTGTAGCAGGCACTGGGTCATGAACCAATCATAAACTCTAGAAGCCCACTCCATGACTTCATGAGGCTTTGAGGAGACATCTAGACATAAGCCATAACAAAAAGTAATACAAATAACTCATAGCATAATATGCTGAACAAATCCTTTCTGTGCTTACAGTGTTGTGATATCTTTATGATCCAATGCCTCTAGAATGCAGCAGCGTACGATAACATTGCTGCATGGTTCTAGCCATAATGTTAAATAGGTCCACACTACTTGACATAGGCTTCCAGGAACATTTTTCAAGGTCTACAATGAAAACTGTCCTAATAGTCATTTTTATAGTCAATTACAGTTGAATACCCCACTTAAATCAGAAATATCATATGGTCTACTGAAAATGTATTAAGGTTAGATATTTGGAAAGTTAGAACCAAGTTCAATTGCCCAATATTTCCACATCAATAATACTTGAGTAAAAATATCACAGTATCAATTTTGATTTAGATTTAAAATGATTTTAGAACTGTTTTGTGTGCATGTATGTTTTTATTGACACAAGTCTAGAATACTGTTTTGAATGAAGCAGTTTGCTTTTGTTGTGTTTACATAACAGAACAGAAGAAGAATGGAATGGCAGTTGCAGCTAGTACACTAATTAAACTGTCAAGATAAGCTAGAAATAAAGTGAAGATCTTTGAAAAATTAGTTTTTGCCCTTTCATGTGTTTTATAATTCTAGTGAATCTAAAGGAAGTTGAAGAAACATTGGCGCGGGGACATTTTAGAGGCGGCATACGTGTTCTTCCGTAAGTGGGCGGGGCTAATTCTTAGAGCCAACTAACTCGGGGCTGCCAAGGTCTGTGTTCTCTTCTCTAGCCTCCCTCATTTGTCAAAATTCCTATATATGTTTTTCTCTTTTTCCAGCCCAAATTCTTTTCAGCTCCTTAAATATAACACATCCATGATTACTTTTCTCTGTAACTGAAGTATTCTTCTATTTCTCCATTCTGTGACCCCAAATCTAACCCGTATTCCGACAAACCTCACACATCCCTCATCCTCACAGCCGTGCAATGAATACTTTTCTTTTCTATTCTAAGTGAAATGTTTCTTGGAAGCTTCAGAGAGGAATTTATATTCCCTCAGCCTTCCTGGTAGTGCGTTACTCATTTTCGTCTTGGTACTGATCAGTGAGGCCAGCACAGTACCTAGAATTTAGCAAGCATTCAAATACTCAGGCATGTTTGTGTGAAAAGCAGCAGAGCACAAAAATGGGGTACAATTGAACCCTGAATTCAAAGGACACATGAGCATTAGATAATATAAATACCACCGCCAACAGGAGAAAAGACCTGTGCAGATGAGCTACAAAGAAAAACACTGACAATCGCTTAACAGATGTGTGTCATTAGCTTCACCGTTTGTTATTGCCAAATGGAATTGGATGTGCAGGTGAGAACCAGCACTGTCTGAAGCATTAATTTAGTATATGCCACTCTACACTGTCTATTATTAAGTGATGTACAAGAAAGGGCTTGTATTTTCTAAAAGCATTTCACAAATTTTGAAATTAATGGGTATTTCTTATCCAGGACTACACATGTCTACCTCCTAGCACGTAGCAAAGCACAAGACAAGCTCTGAGTTTATAATTTTAATCTCAGAAGTGAGTCCATTTTTTCTAAATTGTCTCAAAATCATAGTGAGTCATAGTTGCTATCGGTTGAATTATATTCTGCACACATATGTGAAGTCTTAGGTCTCCAGTATATCAGACTGTGACTGTAAGTGGAGATAGACTCTTTAGAGGGAAAATCATGTCAAAAATAAGTCATTAAAATGATTCTTAATGCATTTGTGACTGGGTATCCCTACATAACAGAAAATATGGACACATATTTGAATGGAAGGAAGATAATATGAAATGACATGAGGAGATGACCCACAGATGAGCACCACAGCCAAGTCCAGGAGAAAGGCCGGAGACTCACATTCCCACCACTCCACTCTGAGGGAAACGGTCCTGCCACCATCTTGATTCAAGATTCTTGGTGTCTTGAACTGCAAGGCAACAAATTCCCACCCCTCAGGTTTCCCAAGTGCAGGTGGCTTGTTGGGGCGCCCTCAGCAAATGGGTGGGAGAAGCACTATGCATTGAGTATCAGAGTAACATAGTAAATTATAATTTTGTGCCTTGCATATTTCAGTAATGACTTTCCTCTTTTATTAAAAGCATAAGAACATATTGTCTCATTTTATATTAAATGTCATGTGAAGCTAAAAACCCTTTTGTTTTTATTCCAAGTATATTTTCTCTTTCGTTTCCCACATGTTTCAAAATTTGACTTGTTGGAAGTGTTTCTTATTTAGAGCTATGAACTGAATGACCCTGACAGAACAGTGTTTGCAGTAGACTTGAAGACCCTTAAAGAGAAAGGCTATTGAAGTAATCAAGCAGAAGTCCAACATCTGGAGTCCTCAGGGATACACTCTGGTGACATGTGAAAGTCCAATTGCTTCCTCTACTTTACAGACTTGTTTCTCACCTTAGAAAGTGGTTATTTTTCAAGTTATATCAATTATTAATTTCTAAAGAATGATGAGTATCTCAAAATTATGACACCATGAGATCATTATAGTCACTTCTCTGGTTAGTTAATATCAGGATTGGATTGAGAATGGAATAATGAAATAGGGTGGATAATGACATTTAGTGCAATTGGCTGAAGTATAAACTGTTGACCCTTAACTTGCACTTTTCCCAAGGTACAGCAAAGATATCATGACAACAAATTATTTATATAGTAACAAAGTACAGCAAATGGAAAGTGGCTTTAAAGAAAGCAATTATTTTGTTAACATAAAATGAGATAATAAACAAGGAACTGTAAATAAAATCTTAAATATCTTATTATATAATTAAATATAACAACTAATAATCAATAAAATTTGCTTTTGACAATGTGTAGTTCAAAACTACAGGTTTATTTGCAAAAAAAGAAAAAAGCCAAACACCCAAGTCAGTTGCCTCTTAATTTTTTGTATTATTGAACTTTTTTGAAAAATACAAATTACACGTTGAAATTCAATGTAATGGGGATAATATTTGCTTCTATTCCAGTTATACATGATACAGAAGAACAGAGAGAAATGAATAATTATTCTTGGATAAAGTTGATAAATCTCTTTAACTTGACTTTTCATCTTAACAAAAAGACTGAAGGCAACGGTACTTCTCAAAATTTGTTAGGAATAAACAAGTTGTATTTTGTCACTGGGGTGACCTTAACAAAACACCAGAAGTGGATTTAAACAGCACAAAATTTTCTCACAGTTCTGGAGGCTGCAGGTTCAAAACGAAGGTGCCTTTCTCCGTGACTCACAGATGGCCACATCCCCCTGCACCCCGCACCTTCTCCTCTGTGCGTGTGCACCCCGGCGTCTCTCCATGTGTCCAAATTCCTTTTTATAAGGATGCTAATCAGATTGGATTAGAGCTCACCTCATGCCCTCATTGTTGCTTAATTTTCTCTTTAAATGTCCCACCTCGGCCTGCATTTCTGTGGCACTGAGGGCTAGGGCTTCAACAAATGAATTGAGGCAGGGGAGGAGTCACAATACAGCCCACCACAGTGATAAAGAGTATTCCAGATTCTCGAAAACCCTCCTTCTTTTAGGTAAAAGCCTAGTTTTCTTATATAGAACTTTAGGTAGCAATTTACCTGCATATTTAGGTGTAATGTTTACCAACTAAAAGAAAATTCAGTTCCTCTTTACTTTCTGTCTCATTGCAGGTTCCTTCTTTCCCATTAATAAAATTCAGCAACATTCATCCTTTTAAAATTTTATGCATAACAACTCTGCCTTTCCAAAAATTTGTGGCTTTTTCTATAGAATAAAAATAACTCTATCCCCCTTCATTTACTTTTTCCTAACAATAAACATCACACCTATGACTTATCAGAATAGTTCTTGTAGTAAAATTGTACCTCACATAGATACAATGCCTGACTAAATAGAGCATTCAATCTTTTGCAACAAAAAGGAATCACTGAGATTATCTCCTGAATATATCATTAGAAGTGTTGTGAGATAAGTGTGCAAAGCCATACAAGAATTCTTCTATAAGAGAAATTTATGAAATAGTATTGAAAATATTTAACTGGAAAAAGCAAAGAGGAAGATCAAAATGAATGTAAACAGAGATGATTAAGATAGATAATATGGGTGTGCATGGCTGGAACATAGACAGAAGCAGTATGCTGGTCTTTTCTGCATGGCAGTGTAAATGGTATCTCACAAAGTGATGTGTCTTAAAAGAACAATTTTAACTAGCAGTCTGTAGGAGGAAGTTATTCTCTAAATAGAGATAACCAGGTTCAAAAGTATTTAGAGGTTAACATTGACTTGACTATTGAATATCTGTAATAAGGTGACAGAAGTTTCAAGGGGAATTTGATTTGTGGAACTAGGGACATTAGAGTCTGTTTGTTGAGAAATGAAGAATAAAGGTCTGTCTTAAAAAGAAGATCGAGGGCTGCTTGGAGGTTGAGTTAATCTTCGAGCGCCTAAGCATAGTGCTCACTTAGATGGTTAGTTATATAATTCTTGGGCTTTACAGAAAAATTTAGACTGTGGAGATATGCATTTAAAAACCACTGGGTGGTTTCTAAAATATGTAATTATAGAGTTGAGATAATGTAAGAATGTGTATGGGGATATATACTACACACATGTGTTTTCTAAAGAAGAAACATAAAATATAACAGTACTTTCAAACTCACTCCTAGAAGGTAGCATTACCTCGATTCCAAAACCAGACAATGACTCAACTAATAAAGAAACAGGCCAGTTATTTTAATGAATATAGATGCAAACATCCTTTACAGTCAATATCATATCAAACTTTTAAAATTCTGCACAGTAATGGAAATAAGCAACACAGTGAAGAGACAACCTACAGGGTGAGGAAAGTGTCTTGCTTACTACCCTTGGATGGAGGACTAATATCTATTCTATACAAAAAATTCAAAAAACTTAAGCCCCTGAAAATATGACTCAATCAAGAAATGGGCAATGAATCAAGAAATGAAGAGAAACTTTTCAAGAGTATAAATGGCCTATAAATATATGAAAAACTGTCCAGCATCTCTAACCACTAGATAAATGCAAATTAAACAGCACTGAGATTCCATCTTACCCTGGAAAGCATCGCTACAATTAAGAAACCAAGTAGTAAACGCTCTTCTACCTTGTTGCTGGGAGTTTAAACTAGTACATGCACCACTACTGGAGTCAGTACAGAGAAGTCCTCAAAATGCTAGAATAGGGCTTCTACTCCACTCAGCTTTTCAGTTTCTAGGTGTCTTCCCAAAAGAGTAAAAGACATCATATTAGAGTGCTCTACACTTACCTATGTTTATAGCAGCACAACTCATAGTAATTAAATCTTGAAAGTGACCTGTATGTCTATCAACAGATGAATGAATAAAGAAAATGTAGCATTTGTGCATAGTAGACTGCCACGGTGCCTTAAATAAGGATAAACTTGGCTCATTTGGAGAAAAATAGAGGCAACTTGACATCATAATATCAAATAAAATAAATCACACACATAGGCTTAAATATGATGTGGTTTCTCTTGTCTAAGAAACCAAAATCTAAATAAAGTGCAGAAAATGACAGATAAATGAGAAACAGGGAGACAGAGCCCTTGGAGAAGGGAAGGGACCAAGAGATGGAGGGGAGGAAGCTGAGGGAGAGCAGAAAGAATTAAGACGTGTTACGTAATGTGTATAACCCCCAAGGTGCATGGAATCATTAGGTGCTACAAAACTGTACTGATAGAGATAAAATAAAGATAAATAAGACAAAAAGGAATGAATTTCCAATACATCAATTTTAAGTCAGATGCTTTATAATTATCCTTGAGTCTAACACATTAACAATCAAAGTTAAAAAGTCATCTTGCTGCATCTGTAAGCATTCAGATGGATAAAATACTTTTTCACAGGACACAGTGGCACATGCCTGTGATCCCAGCACTTGGGAGGCTGAAGCAGGAGGATTACTGTGAGTTTGAGTTCATCTTGGGCTACAAAGTGAGCTTGAGGCCAGCTTGAACTGCATAGTGAGACCCTCTCCTGAAAAGACCATAGATATAGATATAGATATAGAGATATAGATATAGATATAGATATAGATATAGATATAGATATAGATATGTGTGTGTGTGTGTGTGTTCAGTGGTTATATAACTAACCATCTAAGTGAGCACTATGCTTAGACGCTCAAAGATTAACTCAACCTTAACATGCTCCAAGCAGCACTCAATCTTCTTTAAGACAGACCTTTATTCATTTCTCGACAAGTAGACTCTAATATCCCTAGTTCCACAAATCAATTTCCCCTTGAAACTTCTGTCACCTTTATTACAGATATTCAATAGTCAAATCAATATTAACCTCTAAATACTTTTGAACCTAGTTATCTCTATTTACAGAACAACTTCCTACACACACACACAGACACACACAGGTCACATACCAGCAAGTAAAGATTTACATGATTGCCAAACGTATAGCAAGGGGCTTGAAGGAGGAGAGACTGGTCCAGAGCTTGGAAAGTCTGACTTACTGTATACAACACAGGGAAATGGTAGCCTAGCATACTTTGAGCCACATACGTATATATTATAAAACAGAGTCTTGGGCACACTGAGAGTGGGTGAACAAACTGGGATCTCTTAGGTTCCCTAGAGATGTTTCTGGGCTTCATAATAGCCCTTGAATATACATGTTCTTTAAATTTATATCTTTTAATATTGAAAGAACTTTTTGGTGATTAAGAGTTCAGATTCTGCGACCAAGTTTATTTGGGTTAGCAGATGGCTCTCATATTTACTAACTGAAGGTGTGTACCATTAGATTACGTTCCTCAACCCCTCTCTGCCATTCAGAGTAAATATTTAGCACAGCAGGACTTTGTTACTCAAATTTTGCTCACTTTCCAGCCATTGTGATGCCCTTTGGTCAAACACTGAAAGCTAAACTACTATAATATTCCAGGAATGTCTTCCTAATAATCCCTTCCTAAACGCTGGGGCAACTGCACCAGGATCAGCCACATTACCACGTTGCCATATATAAAGAAAAGCCCAAAGAATCATTATGGGCACTGGCACATGTCTGGAGTTTGCCCTATGGCTGGTCTTGTAGACTATTTTTATTAATACATGTTTACAGTGAAGCTTGCAGTCATCAAAGGTAGTTTACATCAGTAAAAAATGCATCTTAACTCTTTTTATTTCCAGTTCTTTCATCTCTTCTTTGAGTGTGAGATGCAGGCAATTCTCCTGGGTGGGAACATCTCACACATTTGCCTTGTGCCTGCTGCTGGATGGATGTGCTCACACCGTCCCCACTGCGGAAGAGAGGAAAGCGTTGTTGTGCTTTCTTGCATGAACACAAGTATATTTCACCCTGACTTTTCTGCACTGTATTCTCCCTATAATAAATCTTAGCATAAGTATAATTTCATGCTAAAATATGAGTCCTTCTGTGAACCACTGAGCTAGTGGATGATTGTCGGACTGCTGAGAATAGAATGAATATTAATATTCACTTCACACACTTATTTTAAGAATTAAATGTTCAAAATATTTATTTAAAATTTCCAGCAAATCAATGTGTGGATTACTTTTGAAAAAGAAAATCTTTTAATGTGAATTTTAGTTGTTATTCACACAAATAGAAAGTACCCTCCTATTCAATTTAAGATTCTCACTGAAAATGAAATTAACAGAATTGAGCATTCTGGGTAATTAGCCTATATATATATATATATATATATATATATATATATATATGAAAGGAATCTATTGGTGTTGAACACAAAAAAAACAAAGCTTCAAAGTGTGCTTATAATTGTTGAATATGAGTCTGATTAAATTTAGTGTGCATGTGTTGTTGACAACGTAAAAATGCTTTTCTGATATACTACTTAGCCATAGAAATAAATCACTACATGCACATTGATGGATTCTAGATTTTGCCTTACAGCAGTTAAACTAAAACCATGCACTGTTAATCATTTCATTAAGGAATAGTGAGAACTGACATTCTGCAATGAAGTGAGCAGGATTATCCTCACCATAACTGGAGATGTAACTACTGCACTGCTGACAAGAGCTGGCTCAATGAAATGAAAGCACCGTCTGCGCTGAGAACACGTATACCTGTTTGTACGATTTTCTTCCACCAGCTCCTTGTTTACAGTGTAAGTGAATTTTATATCAATATAAAGTGTGAGTTTACTGCTGCAGAAGTCTGTAATGGAGGAAATAGACACATTGAAAAGCCTGAGATTGATTGCCCTTGTAAAAAATGGAAACACAGCATGTGCCAGTGAATATGTTGGAAAGCACAGAAATGTTGGAGGCATATTTGCACTCATCAGTGGTTCAACTTGAATTATATATTCTGGGGTCTCATACTCAAACTTATCAAATTTAAAAAGTTAATGCTAAACTGATAGTACCTAACAACCAAAGTATAAAATGAGCATTTGATTCTAATTTGCCTGACAAGATGTGAATCACCACTGCAGTAGATGGAAGGGATATCAATCATATGTTGAACATGACATCTGCAGATTGTGTCTCAGTGTTTTTTCACAGGCTTGACTAAAGGAAGTTCAGAGTTCTGATATGGAACGGGATTTTACTACCTACCAACTAGTGCAGACTGGCCTGGGTTTTCTTTATGAAGATATTGATGATGATAATGCTAATGCTAATGATTATAAAAGAACACTTATAAGCATATACTCTGATAAGATCAGTAGGCTATTCTAATATAGTTCATTTAGGAGTGTATCCTTTCCATGAGAATTATGGACAAGCAGTGTTTATAAGATTTGTGAATTCCTTCTCAGTTCTAAATTCTGCTGGTCCCATTTTCTCCTGTTGTTTCCTATGTTCTAGAGTGCTAATTACTTCCTAGAGTTATTAAGTCTGGGTCATTGCTGGGATGTCATTTACCCTTTCAGACATGCAGCACTTCAGCACCCAGCTCCAACTCATTCAGTTCTTAGTGTGGTTTCTATTTTCCAGACTAGACACTCCCCGTTATAGTCACACACGACAAATTATCCATTCCTTGTTCATTTCAGTTCAGTTCTATTCAACAAATACTTATTCAGAGCACAAACCTTCAAGCATTATTGCCATGGTAAAAGAAACCACAGGCCTTACCGAGGACAGGCTGAAGGCAAACTCTCTGGAGCAACCCACAGTGTCCACCTGCTCTGCTTTCACATCCAGCCATGTTGCTGAGTCATCAAAACACTGGACGGCTTTATGCACTTCAAAGCAGAACTTCTAATCCTAATTTCAAGCAGAACTGCTAATTCTACCCAAGGACTGTTTTAATGCTGTTTCCTCTAACCTCACAATCTCAATTTATTATTTAAGTTTTGATGATCTGCATGTGCTTTTCAAGTCAAGTCCTTCAGGAAAATATTAAAGTTATTTTAGTTAAAGGTTACTGAGCCAAAAAAAGGTAATGAAGATCAGAATCAAGAGAAAATTAAAGTCCATAGCCAGGCATAATTAGTGGGGCAAAGTGTACAGTTAAAAATTAGTTTAAACTATCATCTCAATTTAGCATGTGGTAAGATTTTTAGTATTAATGCTGCATTAAAATAAATTTATTTCCTCTGCCATAACCTTTTCTAATAGTTAATAAACCATAAACATAATGTTTTTTTTTCCTAATACACGCTCAAATCTGAGAAACGGTTAACAATAATTTGCCTCACTTTTCTGATCCTCTACAAGCATAGAGATACTTGTAATTAATTTCAAATTTAAAGTATGGAGCATTTGCTGAAAAAAAATCATCTTGGATCTGTGTGATTGGACAGTAGGAGGAGAGATCAGTGCCGCACTCTGCCCTGGACATGTTGGTGGTGCGTGCCGCTTGCTCCATGCCACGATTAGCTCCCCGCTTTGGCCACTCTTCATCACTGAGACACAATAGTCAACACCCATAGTTTGGAGGAGAAGAGGTTTATTATGGCTGGCGGTTTATGAGGTTTGGGTCCACTGTCAGCTGGTCAAACTCAGAAATGGTATGGTGGAAGGGCCGCGTGAGGAGGGAAGAGATTCATGTCAAGGTAGCCAGAAAGCAAGATATGAAGGAAAAGCTGGGGAGAGAGATGTGCATACGCCCAGGCCCCACTCTCTACCAGGTTCCTTGAGCACCCCATGATCTGGTCACCTGCCAGAAGCTCCTCTATGAAAACACGAGATTTCCTGGGATATTAGGGGTCTAATCCACAGCCCCCACTGTACCTCCACACAGGTAACTGGCATGACCAATGGAAACATAAGAAATAAACTGAGAATTACATTCTTGGTAGAATGATTATGTAATGTATGTGTAACATAGACCTACTATTATTTTCCCAGAACAGTTTCATTTTGTGTTATCTATTTTGAGGCAATAATCTCTAAAACAAGAAAGTCCTATTAAATATAAATTTTAATATCAAATTGAAATGTTCAAAAAGTTTGATGAATTATTACTTGCACTTAATGATACTATTCTTTTGAATATAGCTAATATCATTTGTTTAAAGAAAGCAAGATGATGCAAATCTTCCTCAAAAGTATCACTTGTATTAAATAAGCTATTTTAAGCAGACAATATAACACAATTACAAAATTTTTCATTATATTTTGTCTCTATGAGACATTATTCTTTATTTACATCAAAAGGCTCTTCTATATCAATTTCTTCTTTTCTATTCCTTTTTAGCTTGTACATCCAGAAGCACTGTAATTTTTTGACACCATTAGCTGAAAGCCTCATATAGAGTTACCTGATATTTTGGTCTTAAAATTATAGTAATTTCTTTCAGTAACTGTTTATTCCTCCTGTGTTCTAGAATAGAGAAGAGAAGAATGCCTGTGACAGAGATGGGAAAGTAAAAAGGAGGTAAGAGTAAGCAGAATAAGCTAGATTAGTATTCTAAGATGTTCGTGCCCAGCTGGAAAGGATCTTCAGTTTCCCGGTCTCTCCACATCCAGCTCGCATCCAGACCTCCCCTTAACCGCTGCTTCCCCTCTATCCACTTTCCATTTCAACACTCACCTGTTTGACTCTTTCTCTTTTGCGTGTGCTTTTACAACTTTATCCTAAATATTCTCCTACTTTAAGGAAAGCAGACAAAATGGAAAAATAATCGTGCAGCCTATGCTTAACTTAGCCAATATTTGGCAGATGAATAAACAGGAAAGACAGAATGCAGGGGAAATTAGACCTAAGAAGATAGTGAAATAAAAGTGAGGCACCTTAGAAAGCACAGTAATGGAATCAAGGGCTTTGGAGCTAAAGGAGATTATAAATCAAAGGAGAAAAAATTTGATTTACACAAATTTGATGCACATGCAACACATGAGGAACACAGTGAATATAAACAATAGTTTTCATGAAACAGAAAATGAAATCCAATTTCTATGTTATAAAACCTGAAATATTGTTCATAAAAGTAGTTCTCTGCTTCCAATTTCATCTACTTTCACATGCGTACAGTTCCAGTCTGACTGCTTATTACATCTCAGTCTGAGTGTGGTCCTGCCGGAGTGAAGAATAACAGTTTATGGCACAGCGTGTGCAGCCTCAGGAATGTACCAAACACTAAATCTCATCCTTTGCCTTCCATATTCCAATGAGTGACCCATTACTACTGCAAATGGCCTTTAATTTCTATGGCAAAGTATTATGTTTAGTCTCTCATTGCTGAACGGCAACTAATGTAAACTCTATTGAAGGCAACAATTCATTTAAGTGAACATACGTATTCTTGCACTCTACAGTCTCACACCATAAATTCTCATTCCTTTAGACTCTGTTCATGTCCACGAAATGCATAGCAATAGAACATCAGAAACACTGACTGAGATACCTTGGGCTTTTTTATTTTAAAGTCATTTCTAAAGAAGGTGTCATCCAGTTTTTCTCCTACACATTTTTCTAGGAGTCATGTAGTTTTGCAATAAAATAGACTGAATTTTAGATAAGGATTTCATAGTTTTGCACTTATTAGTCCTGTCGTCCAATCTGAGTTAGTTTTTTTGAGGAGATAAGGTGATTGTCAAGACTGATTTTGTTTCTTCATGTGACTGTCTAGTTGTTCCAACACCATTGGTTGAATGCACTATTTTTGATCAATTTTATTGCCCATGCTCTTTTGATAAAGACCAGTTGACTATTTTCATGTGAGTTTACTTCTGGGCTCTCTATTCTGCTACACTGACATTTTTGCCTATTTTTTTCCAGTTCCATACTGTCTTGATTACTGTAGCTTTATAATAAATTTTGAGATCAGGTCATGTAAGCCCTCCAACTTTTCTCACTATGAAAAGGAATACAGTATTTGGATGTACATACTTTTCAATATGTTGGGCAGATTCAATCCAGTTCCAAAGAAAGTCTCTGGAAATTAGTGCATAGGTTTTAACAAATTGATTATAAAGTTTATATGAAATGTAAAAGATTAGTACCAGTTAACATAATAGTGAACAAAAACAAAGTTGAAGGGCTTATGTGACTTGACTTCATAACTTCAACTTTTTAAAATAAAAATGCCAAAGCTAGCCTCCAGGAAAGAATAAGTAATTAAAACTGAAAAATTCTATCCTTCAAAAAATACTGCTAATAGAATGAAAAGAAAAACCTCCAACTGAAGGGAAATATTTATAAAAGACACATCTGATGAAAGACTGTCACTCAAAATATGCAAAGAACTCTTAAACAAACAAGAAAATAATTCAATTTAAGCTGTACTAAAAATATTAAAATACAATTCACAAAACCAGATAACCTCAGGTGTGTGTCCCCTAGCCATACTATATGTGGTCAGAGTTGTATAATAGTGATATTATTAAAGAAGAGAATAAGATACAACTACACACCTAGAAGAGGGGCCAAAATCAGAACCAGATGCCCTGAATCCCAGTGGGAATGAGGGCAACGGGAGCTCACTCACTGATTGTGGAATACAAAGTGATACAGTTACTTTGAAAGCAAGTGTGGTCCTTTCTGGAAGACTAAACCTCACTTTTCTGTGTTAGTCATCTGTTCCTTTCTGTGACCAAACCCTGAGAAAGTCAATTTGGAGGAAAGTAGGATTATTTTACCTTGTAGGTTCAAGGCTGCAGCCCACGGTCAGCCAGCTCCATTGCTGCAGGCCTCTCAACAGGCAGAAACACCATGGCAGAAGAATATGGCAGAGGAAAGTAGTTCGTCTCGTGGCAGCCGTGAAACACAGAGTGCAAGACACAGAGAGGAGGAAGTTGGGGGAGTTAAGTCCCTAAAACCACACCCCTGTGATCTGTGCCTGTCAGCAGGGGCCCCCCTCCTGCTTACATTTCCTCAAATTATGACCTCATAATTGCATTATACACTGAGGATGTCGGAGCTCTCATGATCCAATAATCTTCCAAAAGCCCCACCCTCCCCACAATGTCCTCGGGACATTGTCCAAATAAACTAAAATACCACATGACCTAGCAAGAGCACTCCTTGCTATTTTAAATATAAAATCATGTCATTATAAATATCTGTACATAGTCACTTATAGTAGCTTTATACACACTGGTCAAAACATGGGAACAACTAAGATGTGCTTTGGTAGGTAAATAGATAATAACCCATGTACATCCAGACAATGAAATATTGATCAATGCTAAAAATCATGTACTATCAAGCCATAAATAT
Source organism: Dinomys branickii (assembly GCA_004027595.1). Lineage (NCBI taxonomy): Eukaryota > Metazoa > Chordata > Mammalia > Rodentia > Dinomyidae > Dinomys > Dinomys branickii. The sequence goes on from PVLD010011245.1 coordinate 19,934, forward strand.
TATGGAGGAAGTTTAAATACATATTATTAAGTAACAGAAGCCACCCAGTAAGCTTTCATGTTGTATCATTTCAATGGTCTAGCATTCTGGAAAAAGCACCATTATGGATACATATAAAATAATCTTGGTTTCCTTGGGGTTAGGAGATGAGAGGAATAAATAGAACACAGAAGAATTTTAGGACAGTTAAAATATGCTGTGTGATAAGAGAGAGTAAAGTCATTATACATTTGTTCAAATCTATAGAATGCATAACACCAAGAATGATCCCTTATTTAAATGATAGGTTTTGGGTGACATGATGCATCAGTTTAGTATCAACAAAATTAAGAAAAACACCACTAAGGTGGTGGATGGCGGCAATAGCGTGTATTATAGGGAGCAAGGTGTCCTTGGAGGAATTCTTTTACCTTTGCTGAATCTTGCTGTGTATGTAAAAATGTTCCAAAAATCAAATTTCTTTTTTAAAAATGGGAAACAATGAATGGAAATAATGAATGGAAACACAGAAAATCTTGCAATAAGAGCACCAGGTGTTATCAGAGAAGACAGAAACCCAAGGAGAGCTTTGGACTTTGGCAGCATCATTGTACAGTGGACGTATTGGTGACTCGCTCCTTCCTACGTCTCGTGAAAGAATGAAGCCCAATATACTTGAAACATACAGCTTAATTTTTCTAGCTACCTGGGAGTGGGAATGTTCTTGATATTCATGGTGTAATTGTGGATAACTCATTATGTATTTGTTTTTTAATCATTTCACTAGCAATCGCACAACTCAGGAAAAATAATTCACTTTGTTAGAAACAGTGACTTTTGTATTCTAAAATGTTTAAAATTCATTGAAGGAAATCAAATTTGGCATCTTAAATTTATTAGACGTGATATTTCAGTCTGAAGTATATCAGTTATTGAAAGCATTTCCCAAATTAACTAAATGTCCTCAATTTTTACGTACTTAATAGGAGCAAGATTTTTCCTCCTTGGGAAAAGCACTTACTGAGAAATGACGGGAGGTGCGAGCACAGCGTGGCTGGCAGTACTTTTCTCTCCTCTGTGAGCCAAGATGTGTGGAAGTAGAAGCCAATTTCTCTTTCATGCTGAGAAATTGAGACTGGGTAGCTAGCAAGAGCTGAGCACATCTGAACAGAATAAAAATGCTACACCATCAAAGATTTGCCAATAAAACCTTAGCGAAAAAAGTGTGCACAGTCACAGCAGTTTTCAGTACTCCCAGACTTACGTGGGGGCAAGGTGCTGCACATTCTTTTCAAGGGAAATGCAAAGAGGAAGAACATAATGATTTCACTATTACCAAAGGTTGGTAACTGAAACAGTGGAGAAAGGATTAAATATCCCTTGTTACTTGAATTAATTTAAAGCAGAATGATCATTAAAAACTTTTAAATGTGCTAATAATGGTAATAATATAAATAGAATATATGTTTCATTATTCACTGACTGGAAATTGGTCAGTTAATTTAAAAATATGTTGCACTAGTAACTAATAAATATATATTAAATATTTTAAAAATAAAATGTAAAATTAACATCACATTCCTGTAGAGATGTAAATATCCATGTTCAAAATGAAACATACATTTTGCAGTTTTCATTCATACTTATTTAGATAACACTACAAGCAAATTATGATTTTCTTATAAATTATTCATTAAAAGGAGAATTATTTTTTCCTCTATTTGTAGGAACCAGTTTAAATGATTTTTAATTAAAGTGCATGACTGAAATAATAAGTGCAGCGAGCGTAAACAATTTGGCACGAACACATACATTATTAGGGAGCACATTCTGAACCAGGAGACACCGCATATGGGGCATGTTAGCAGAGCGAGCCCATGCGGCAGTATCCACACTGGAAGACTTCGAGGATGACAGGGCTGATAACGGAAGCAACACCGAGAAAGCATGTACAGACCGCGACAGTCCCAGACAAAGCTGGAGGTCCACTCACTCTATTAACTCTGAACATTCAGTTTACATTGAACATCCATTAATTGGTCATGAGAAAAAGAATGTTAGGTTGTTACAGGAATTAGGAGATACAGAGTAAATGCAGCGTATTTTTATTTAATTTTCTCCTCAAAGAAAAATTTGATGGGTGAAATTATATGCTATCTGTAAGTATGTGTTATGTTCACTCAGAATTTATGATGGAACATAAGAAACGTAATCATTTCCATTACATCACTACTTTTTTTCACCTACTGAAAGTAAAAGAGGTAAAACATAAAGGATTGCATCAAATTCACACCCTAAAGTGCTATAAGTTCCTACAAACTTTTCCACCTCTTCAAACAGAACAAAATTTACTTTTCTGGTAGTGTAAAATATGGAAGAGGCTTTGTCATGTTCCCCCAAACAAAAACCCAAGGACGTCATTCTCTCCGCAAGCGTTGCTCATCAGTCCTCACTGCTCCTTTCTCTTGTGCCAAGCCCAGCCGTGCTCCTGAACATGACCCACTGTAGATCGAGTGGACTGCAGTGGATCCTGGACTTGCAGGAGTCCGCAGACAAATCATGAAACAATTTCAGTTCCAGCAGAACAGAATTGCTTCTCTTACTCCCAACTCAAATCAGTTTCCCTAGCCTGGCGTTTCCATCTGTTCTCAGACTTTCTCATTTCAACTTTTTGCTGTAGTAGCTGTTAAGGCCGATGGGTTACAAAATGTAAACAGCACTGTCGGTTATTTTTTTCTCCTTGCTGAGACAAAATACCCAACACTCAAATTTAGGGGCAGGAAAGGCTTATTTAGCTCATAGTTTGTGGAGGTTTCAGTCCATACTCAGCTGGCTCCAAGGCAGAGTGGCACAGGACAGAGGACAACAGTTCATGGCGGCAGAAGATGGCAAAAGCAACCAGAGCAAAAGGGAGGAAAGGCAGCCGGCAGCCTCTTTCCTTCCCTTACACTGTATGTAAACTCCCTGCCCCAGGGCAGGTGTAGCACTCACACCCATAATCCCAGCATTGGATCACAGATCAAGCATAAACCCTAGAAGCCCGCCCCATGACTATATGAGGCTTTGGGGGAACATGAAGACACAAACCGTAACAAGCGCTACATCAGAAACTGTTTTTATGTTGTTCCGGGTTCTGGATAGAATAGTAAATAACAATGAAATGTATGGACAGTTCATTAGTGGTTCATGCAAATAAGAGAAATTAAAAGCAGACTACTTAATTGCCCATTGTCTGCTACCTGAAGAGGAGAGGAGTTTTCTCTTACAGGTTTGCTTTTGTTTCCCTCTGTGAAAGTTAGAGACAATAGTTTTCATAATTTCAGATATTCATAATTCTAAATCCTTCTTTTGTTTTCTTTCTTCATATGAAAATAAAACATAGATATGTTACATTTTATATATCATTTTTGTAGAAGTCAAGATATGTAATTTTCTTAACCTACTTGCCAAATAATGTTTCAGTGTTTCATTTATTCTGTGACATATGTTTTAGAGGAATCATTATCTTTTCAGTTAAAATCCAATTGTAAAAGAATGGAAGGTTGTATATTTTAATAATTTAAAATTTTATAAATTTCTATCACTTTTTTTGAGATAGGGCCTGGCTATGCAGTGCAGACTGGCCTTGAACTCACTGTGTAGCCCAGGCCTCAAACTCACAGAGACCCTCCTGCATCAGCCTCCCGAGCGTTGAGATTACAGGTGTGTTCCACCCTCCCAACTTCTATTGCTTTTATATTGCAATGCCGGAGACATTTCAAATTTCTTCATGTAAATTTTGCCCTAGTAATGATTAGCTGACTCTCTCTTTATTGTATAAATATTCCCAGAGAGAGCATATTTGTACAATGCTCAAAAGTAGTTTGTTATTTATACTATAATTTTACTAATGAAAAAATTAAGATATATGAAAATTTCTTTTAGTTTTTCTTTTCTTAACAATACATCTGACTGAATTTCCAAAATATCATGTTTTGCATTGATTGACCTTCATTCTTCTGTAAAATCGTCAACTTTGTACAAAGTTACGTTTCATATTCTCAGTTTACACTAAATTCTGGAATGTTTGCACACTATGTACTTGTTTTTCCTATTTAAGTAGAGAATGTTTTAACATAATTCAGAAAACAAAGTGATATGAAATGCAACCTTCATGCTAATTCCACACTTTTCATGCACAATCCACTCCACCCATTCTCAGCTGCCCACTTTGGAGGGGATCAAATGTTTTCAGATTGATTCTTTCTCTATTTCTTTTTGTTGCATAAAAATTGTATTCTATACCTATTTTTATAAAAATTACTAATGCACCTCTAATACTAGAGTTGAAAGAATGACAGGAAAGAAGTAGAAAAAAGACTAGATGTTTTGAAGGACAGAAAATACATTTTATACATCTGATGTGTGATATGATATTATTTGTCTTTGTATATCACTGTCTTGGTTACTTTTCTCTCATTGCTAAGACAAAATACCCAACGCCCAAAATGAAGTAAGGAAAGGTTTACTTAGCTTACAGTTTGTGGAGGTTTCAGTCCATACTTGGCTGGTTCTGAGGCAGAGTGGCACATGGCAGAGGGTAAGCGTTCATGGCAGCAGAGCACAGCAAAAACAACCAGCAAAAGGGAGGAATGGCTGCAAGCAGCCTCTTTCTTTCCCTTACATTGTAAACGGGCTACCCCCACCCAAAGGGCGTGTACCTCTCACACAACCTCCATGTCCTCCTCTTCCACAGGATGTACACAAGGTAAGCACCCTGGCTTCCTGCTGAGTCACTCAGCCAAACCTCTAGACTCCCCAAGTTGACACAATGTATCAACCATAACAATCACTCAAGACAACTTCATGATAAAAACTGAATCCCAGTGAAGTTTAGTTTTCATTTAGGTAAAGTTTAGCAGCAAAATGACTTTAAACTGTTACATCCAGGTACTTTAACGGCAGAAAATTTTCACAATTTTCATCACACCCAATTTCCTGGAGTGATGTAGTACGCCTTTACTATGCACACGCATCTCTAGCAGGCATGTGCACACCTGCCACAAGCAAAGATAAGACAAATGTTTCTGCACATTTTTGTCGTTTAATCTTTGCAACAATCTTTCCTCTTTCCTACTTTTCATTTAAGGAAATTATGTTTCATCCTAGCCTTGATAGTGTCTGAAAGATGTTGGAGACATAGACCTTTTTAGTAGAAGTTTTCTTCCTACTAGATGAATGTAGCCTTCATTATTTTGCATATTCTTTGAGGTTTTAAAGAAATGCACTGTGATTGTTTCAATAGGCTTGTAGTCTGGGCAGAAGAAAAGGAAAAAGACAATCCTCCATGTTTCCTCTAGAGCAGCGCCTCCAGTGCGGTTTTCTGACGTTGCCGGGAAATTCTCTCCGGGTCCTGCGCAGACCCGGCCTTGCAGTGCAGACTCCCAGCTCCCAACACAGAGGCTCACAGGGGGCTCTGTGTGAGCTTCTGCGCTTCCACCCTCGGCCTGCCGGGGGATCGCCGGCTCTCCAGGGTATATGTAGCTATTTGGAATTTTCACTCTGGTTCCACAGAGGATCACTGGGACTCTGCTCTTCTGACCCTCTAAGTCTACCAAATTAATCCCTTCTCTAATTACATATATATTTGAAAATGATTCTGTTCCTCTGGTGAACCCTGACTAATATGAAAACATTTTTATTTTTATGGATCCATGTTGAGGACATTTTCTCTTGTTTAATTCTGTTCTCCCTACCACAAAATGGTTTCTCCCAAAACACTATCTACATTCCTTATTCAGTTCTTACAAGGTAGCTATAGTGCGTTGAATTAGGCTCCCCAAAAACACATGTTGCAGAGCCTCTGCAGAACCCTGAGAACCTGTGAATGTGACCTAGTTGGGAAAGAAGGTCTTTACAGATGTAATCCAGATAAAGTGATACGCTACCATTAAATCCAATGAGCCCTAAATGCAACGACTGTTGCTTTATTAAGATCCATTTTCAGACACAAAAACATTCACAAATGAAACAGACACGTAAAAATCTGAGAAGAGACTGCGCAGATGCAACTTCAAGCTAAGGATTGGCAGTGACCACAAGATGTAAGCAGAAAATAGAATTCCTCTCTGAAGCCTTCAGAGGGAGCATAGTCCTGCTCAGCCCTTGATGTCATATTCTAAATCTCCAGGGCTATGAAACACCTCAGTTGCTCTTTCCACCCTAACTGTGACTAACACCTTGCTCTCTCTTGCTATTATTGTCTTATTGTGGATCTGGGAGCTGCTTGTATCCTGCAGAAGCCTGTACTCTTTGCCTATCAGAATAATCCAGAACAAAATCATTCATCCCATAATAACCGAATTGCTCTGTTCGGATTTTTTAAAAAGACAAATAACAAAAGAAAAGCAAAAGGTTATCTTTTCTTACAGCTTTTTGACCAAATCCATGAAATGTACCTCTCCCTCCTGTATGGACTCATAAGATGAAACTCTCATTTTGAGTTCACCCCAGAGTCTCTCCTCAGACTGAGGTTTGCGGAGTTCACAGCTGTCCTCCCTGACCTCAGCCTTCTAACCCTGGGCCTCATTAAAGCACGGCCGGACTTCCTGTCAGGCAGGGGGATATGCCCCTGACCTTAACATCATAATTAGTCCTGAGAAGATGAAGAGTGTCGCTTTCCCTTCCTTTTCTCCATAATGTGGAGACAGAATACAAAATGAACCCTAATTAATATTGTATTTTAAGTAGCCAGTAACAGCATTTTACAGAGTACTTTGTACATCACAGAAAATAAAGATATGTGTTTTTCCTAGGGAAAACTACAATTATCAGCACAATGAAATAGGAACGTGGAGAGAATCTGGGCACTGTTTGCTGTTGTTAAGTTATTTTTTTGCCTGGTTCATCCCTTCAAACACTGGACAATAGCAAATAGAAGCAGTTCTTGACACACCTTAAGAGATAAGCTACTTTCTATTAACTTAATCTCAACAAATGGAAACAATCACAGCAGACATTTGTCCTACGTTCAGTCAGGTATAGAATTAATGTCTTTGGCATTCGCCAAACACACAAAATAATATGAATAACGATGTGAGTCCATTATAGATAATGCTGGGATAGAATCACATTTGCTGAACCACTCACCACACACACCAAGTAGTGTACCAGTCAGGGACATACTTACATGTGAATCCCGACAGCACTTCGTATTTTCTTTGTTTCCTGAATTGATTTTAGAAATTCCTTTTGCATCATTGGCAAACCTACATTCAAGAGTAAATATATAAATGGAAACTACAAACTTGGTTGAATCTGTGAAACACCATAACATTTTGTACAATAATCAGGTAAAACCATGAATCTAATCAGGACACATGCAAAATGGGAGCATTATGAATGTGAATGTACTCAACATAGTCCAATACTCATCTTTTCATTAACGCTGATCTTCAGTCATGCTGGGCTTTTTTCTTACGATGGTTTGTGCACATCAGAATCCTATTTCATATCCTAAAAATATACACGTGTTCTGAAATTTCTCCATTTCAATGTATGCACTGTGACCAGGAACACTTTTAACTATTCAACAGCACATGTAGCACTGTGCTCCGGAAAATTTATGGATGAATTTCTTCCTTGTCCAGCGTTGTAGCACATCACTTTGCTTCGAAGGGAATGTTTTCTTCTCAGGTTTATAGCAGCACAACTCATAACAGTTAAATCTTGAAAGTGGCCTGCATGTCCATTGGAAGATGAAAAGATAAAGAAAATGCCATTCTTAGAAACAATGGGGTACTATTTTGCCATAAACATGGATAAACTTCAGTTATTATGGATGTAACTTGAAATAATAATATTAAATGACATATATCAAACATACTAGCTTAAGTAGAGCATGATTTTGCTCTCATATGAGAAACCAAAATATAAATAAAGAGCAAAATAAAAGACAGATAATAGGAATCAAGGAGCTAGAATCTTTTGCAAAAGGGGAGGCGAGATGGAGTGAGGAAGTGGGAAGGGGTAGAAGGGAGTGGAAAAATAATGAAGGTTAGCACATGTCCTACATCCCCATGATGAATGCAATCATTATGTACTACAAACATGTGCTAATAAAAATTTTTAAAACAATGTTTTCTTCTTTAAATAAATGCAAACAGCAGTGAAAAGTCTGCTTGAGTTAATGAAAGCTGTGAATTACCAATTATTTGAGAAGATAGTATTATTTTTCATTTCATAATTTTATAAAATTATTTTTCATTTAATAACATTTAATGAGATTCATTACCACCTAAGTAAGACCTGGGAGGAAGCGTCTAGTGTTTACCTTAATGAAAAGGAATCATTTTAGTTAACATGTCATCATGGAATGATATAAAGGAAAGCCCAATATTTTCAACTGTAGTAATATATCTTATGCAGACTTTTTCCTTTTGTTTTTAGGATTATATGATTAAGATTTAGCTTGGCCTTAGTAGAATATACTTTGATTCCTTCCTATTGTAGTTCCAATTAAATATAATTTAAAATCTGTGTTCAGTAGAGTCACAAGAGACAAAGATTTTAATAAATGCCAATGAGAATATATAAAACATTTAATAAACTATCATCTACTTAAAATTTTAGTAAATTTGTCAAACTTGCAATAAAAATTAATTAAAATTTTGGCAAAATTTTTATGGAGCCATAAAACTTTAACACTTTCAGATGTTATAAGACTTTTCAGATAACTTGCAACTATTTGACAACTTTTTTCAAGGGAAATACCAAAAATTCATTTCAGCCATTTATTTTCTAGGCCAAGTTCAAGCTGCATAACAAACACTTCATGTTAAATTATTGAACTGCACCAAATGTTTTAAACTGCATAGAGAAGAATAAAGGCAGAGGGAACAGTAATGTGATAACAATTTAGTAAAGGGGAAGAAATCAAAATGTAGAAAGGCACAGGAAATGGAAAGTGAATTAGTCAGTGTCTTTCTGGTAATATGAGATGGTTGTATTATAAAATGTCAAAGACAGTGCGGATAAGACACCAGTCACAGATCACGCGAAACTGTGATGTAGAGTTAGGGCTTTATCCAAAGGCTCTGTGCAGATTCGTATGATTTTAAGGGGAAAACTCATGGACTATATTTTTCATTTAGAAACATCCTTATACTTTGCTAAAACTGAATTAGGGTAAGGACTGGGTGTAGAGAGTAGTAGTTTGTAAGTCTGGGAACAGTAAACCCGTTTTTTCTGAATTATTTTCTCTCCTTGAAGGAATTTGTATTTAGAGTAGTATGTTGGGCTTTGTAAGTCCAAATTATAAGTTTACAGGGGTGGATTAAATATTAAAGCCTACGCTCAATCTTAGATGTCTGAAGGAGGATATGCCCATACACTCTGAAACAAATTCATCCCAGCATTTCAGAAACATCTTAGAAATGTGATACTAGAAAGGGTGAGTATCACTGACACCTTGTTTGTCGTGGGAGCCCCCAGGGCACTGGTAAAGCACAGGCCTGAGTGTGTCAGGCGCCTGGGAGGCCTGACTATGGGGTCCATGTCTGGTCCCTGGCCTCTTCCTCCCTGGCTCTGCTTCCCGCTCTGCCTCATGCTCACCATGATGTCACAGCATTCTTCTGTTCCTGTCTCACAGTATGTTGAGCATGGAAAGAATCCCCTGAAACTGTCAGACAAAGAAACTATTTCCTCCAGGACTGCGTCCCAGCAACAGGAGAGGGAGGACAGTGAACAAGCAGGGTCGTCCTGCTTACTATGGTTCGTCTAATGCAGGTACCACTGACATGTTGTTAAAGTCTATAAGAAGCACTCAGCTTCAGAGCCCAAAGCATCGGGCAAAATACAATTAAAGAGTTCTGCAGCTTCTGGCCCTCAAAATTCAGTCAGACCGTGTGGTAGAGGTGCTCATGACTGGCTTTGTGCTGTTTCCGGGGAAACGACACTTGTTCCTAATGGACACTAGCTAATACCCTGTTAAACATTTGGCATTCACCCATGCGAACACACACACACACACACACACACACACACACACACCATACACACATACCGCACACCCCACCACCCCCCCACATTTATGGACAATAACAGATTTTCCCTTTTGACTACAGGAAAAAAATGGTTATAAATTTTGAGCTAGGAAAAATTATCATTTACTCCAGAAAGGAATTAACAGAAGTTATACAGTACTATCCTGACCAAAAAAAAAAAAAAAAAAAAAATTAAGGTGACAAAGATTCTTCCTGAGCGATAGGAAATATGGATCTTATGTTATACTCCTCATATTTAAAAATTCATGTATTTTACCTGTTAATTTGTTCTTTTTGATCTTTCAATGTTTACTAATTCTGACTGTGAAAGAAACATACACACATGGCAAGCAGATGTCATGCTGGTGCTAGACTCTCACAATATATAGCCCACAAATATATGAAAATTTTCATGGTAAATTAACACCAGAGGACAAAACTCTATTAGAAAAGAGTAGACTACTCCCTGGTCCTCTCCCCCCAAAAGAGAATGCAGCAATATGAGATGTCTCTGTGTCTTTTCCTTTGGCAAGGAGCTGTGTTGTGACAAAGGTATAACATATAAAGCTTCCAGCAGGACTATGGTCAAAAATATGGTAGTGTGTGTGGAAGAATTACAGGAGAAACTGAAAAAATATACTCAATGAGATATCATGTAGGTCAAATATTGATTGTCCTAATCACTTTTCTTTCTATCGTTAAAACACAAAATAAACAAACTAACATATTTTCTCCTACCATGCAGGATGGTGAAGATTATTATCCTGAGTTTATAGCGCTTGTCCAGCCTACATCCAGTGAAGGCTCAGGGCATCCAGGGTAAGTTGAATTGTGATACTGTCCCCCATTCATATGTGGAATTTCTAGTCCCCAGTATGCTACTTTAATTGGAAACAATGTCTTTAGAATGATGATGGAGTTGAAGTAATTAGAGTGGGTTGTAGTACAACAAATACAGTATACTTACCAAAAGCTAAAAATGGATAAAATGCATGCATAGAGGAGAGACAATGCAGAGAGACAGCCACCCAGGGAGAAGGCAGTCGTCCAGGAGCCAGGACGGAAGCTGGAACCAATCCTTCCCTCCCCATCTCCTTGTGACAACTTATTTTGGGAATTCCAACCTGGAGCACTAGAATAGCAAGACAAAACAAAACTAAAATCAAACAAATAAATACAAGAAAATCCTCTCTAGATGACTTAGTATAAGCACATATAGGAATTACTAGCTAAAAGGTTTCTAAAGACCTCAAATGTTCACTTCTGTTCTTGTTTTGTATAGAAATACGAGTTTCTGTGAAACTACTAACAACCAAGCCTTAATTTAGAGCCAAATATTTTATCAATTTAGATTTTTTCACAGCTATTGTTCATTCCACCTTTAATAATAATATTTTATTTACAGTTCACCCTGAATTATTTTGAATTAAAATAAGAATAACCGAGGTCAAATCCCTGAGCACAGCTATCCCCATTTTGCAGTGTCCTCCATCAGTACAGCGGGGCAGTTAGAAAGGTAGAAAAACAATGGTCCCTGAAGTAAACAGAACAAATGTTCATTGCACTCACAAACTGAATGGACACCTACAAAGACATAGAATCTATCTTCAAAAATAAACATCACGTAGATACATTGCTATCAAATGCTATCCACCACATTTAAATACAGTAAGTAAGCTGGGGGAGTTTTTTTTTTTTGTTTGTTTGTTTTTTTAAAGGAGATGGGTAGAGGGAATTGCAGTCCTGGTGCAGAATGAGCCAACTTGAAATTCAAACCTACTTGGAGACTATGAAAGAAGAGAAGAAAATAATGTACACTTTACACAATTTGCCATGTTATTCATTTTCTGGGTAAAAAGACAGAGCTACATCATCAATATAAATAAGTTACATGACTACTAAAGGGCAATTTATTCTAGAAACATTAGGTACAATATCTCCTTAGGCACATTACATAAATCCTCTGGCTTGTTTTACTGATTTGGTACAAGTTGCTGATAATAAGTTCCAAGTAAATTACAAGCTGATGGTTTATTGGGAGGAGCTCACTCTCAAGTGTGGAGAGACATTTGAAAAAGACTAGAAAGGTTCCTACTCAAACCATCTGTACTTGTGTATCTTTCATTAACCAGTAATACAGAGATGCACTTTGGTTGGGGTGTAAATGATTTTAGATTAACAAAATGTTGTGTACTTAAAAGTTTTAGAAAAATATTGAAGAGGACAAATATCTATTCTCTTCATTCACAAAGTAATTTAAGAATAAGTGTGTACTACAACTGGCTTCTATAACAACGATTTTCACTAAAATTTATAAATACACAAAAGTTTTAAAGTTTTAGATATATTCATTGGCTACTCAGTTTGTCAAGAAAAATGAATTGGTTGTATATTTAGATGATATTTTATCAGTGTTTCTTCTGTGGGACCAGTATTATTCCTGATTAGGATTAATACCATTTTTGTTCTGTTCTTTGATTTTATTATTGCCTATTGTTTAGTTTATGTTCAGAAGTATGTATTTTAAGTTAATATTCTGATGTTTTGCAGTTAATCCATTCAGTGAGAGAGGAAACTGAAGAAAAATTTAAAACCAGTTGTTCCCTAATGTGAAATCAAAATAGTCATATAGTTGTTTATTTATGTTTACTATGTGTGTAATATGTAAAAGGTAAAATGGACACTTCATCATAAACCACTTTTTTATTTTCATAATCTTAAACTTACTTCCTTTGCTATTCTATTCTCACACTGCGCTCTGCCAGACTTATTTGACTTTGTACAAATTAAATAAAATTCTGGTGGCTTCAATTGTCCAAATGGGCTTCTTTCTACCAACAATTTCTCAAATTTATTCCTATAAAATCCTATTTTGTATTAATAAAGATTTGGTTTATGAAGGCTTAATGAGTAAAAACTTAGAAGATAATTAAAAGATATTTATAACTACCATGTCATTTATAGCAGAAAAGTGTTCTACCATAAATAGACTATGGACATGCCAAACTCCTCCGGAAAATTCAGGAATGCGATTATTTCATTCATGTGAGAACAATCTTCACTTGATTTTTTACCAGTTGTAATGAGAAAATAATCCATGCAAATAGACTTTGGGTTTTGAAATATGCTATATGGCTACAACATGGAGTTCATTAAATTCTCAGTTAATTTCTATGGGAGCATCAGAGAAAATATTTTCAAATGTTTATATTCTGAGATAACTAGTCAGTTCAATAAGTGAAATAATTTATCCAAAAATTTAATAACCCTAATCTAAGTTTTTACTATATATTTTGGTTATTGTGATCATACGCATGAGAACATAGCTACAGTAATAACTCTTGTGCATTTTTTGCTTATGTGCATCAAATTAGTGCAATATATCATTTATTTATTTGTTCATTTGTTTGATTTGTGATTCTTTGGTGACTCTCTAGAATTGAATTAGTCAGCATATGTTTTTTTTTTTTTTTTTTTTTGCGGTACTGGGGATCGAACTCAGGACCCTGCGCTTGCTAGGCAAGCGCTTATTCCACTGAGCTATATCCCCAGCCCAGCATATGTTAATTGGACAAATGCTCACAGTGTTGCTAGATACTCATGCCTTTTCAATTCATGTGATTAGTAAGACTCTCTGCAAGGACATTCTACACTATTACATAAAGACAGAAACTACCTCAGAGAACACTGTAAATTAGCCCAGCTGACTGTAGGCACTATACAAATGTAGTCTGTGAGTAGCTTGCTCTCCCCCCTGCTGCAGCAGTACAATACTAGATAGGAGAGCTGCTCTGAAATGCTAAGGATGAAGAAAAATGTAAAGAAATATAAAATACAGATTTAAAAAAAAACTTCACAAAGCACAATTCTCTCTCTCTCAAAACAGTTTAGACACAATTGTAGATATTTTAAGGAATAAAGTTAGAAAAATAGAAAATTCAATTAATTATATTCATCTAGCTAAATTCATTTTCTTTATTGAACAAATTATTTTTCTAAACATTCATAAGCATAGCATTTTAAATCAAGCAATAATATTTCTTGATTTTCACTATAGTTTCAGCTGTCCTACAGAATTAATTTTAGCACACATGATGGAAATCCATATTCAAAATAAAGTATGTGTATGTAAAATAGCAAACATTCTCACAGTAGGCAATTAATTGAATCCTATCATGGAAAATGAATGCTTTAAAATCATTAACATAGATTCCATTAAGTGCTTGAAATCATGTTTTGTCTCTATAAAGGAAAGTCCATAGCATTTTTCAGAGAGTGACAAAGTGCACAGAATACAGGCGGCACAGGTGGTAGTGGTATAAGGGGTGCATTTTGAAGCTACGATAGAAGGAAAAAGTGACAATTGTGTGGCACGCTCATTTTCTTTATAGCAAAGATCATCTTTCTAAATACTCATAAGCATATTCGTCTGTTTCAAAATCCAAACTGAAACTTATAAAATATAGGATATATTTGTATGGAAAAATACACAAATTTGAAGAAGAACTCACAACCCCAAATAAATAGGAACAGAATAATGCAGAAGATAACGGATAGGATTTGCTGGAATTGCCAGCTGAGTCAACACTGAAATGACTACTTGGAATGTTGCTGCAAAGTCTGCCAAGCACGCCAACAGTTTGTCAACAGTATCAGCAGGACCACAGAGCTATTGATTTCCTCAAGCGGGATTGGTAAGTGTGAGACAGACGAGAAGAGCGACAGTCGCTGACTGACGAGTGCCGCAGCACATGATAGTCTTCCGCGCCAGAATATAATCCCCCTGCTGCCCTGGAACTGGGAGAACTAAACAGCAGTATAGGAAACAACTATAAAGAAAAATTAGCAAGCACCAAAATTCACTGAACTGCAGAGTTCATTCTGTCACAATTGTGGTTTTTTTGTTGTTCTTGAAACTAGAATCCCTTATTGTCTTTTCGCTTCATTTGACATTTATTTCCACATTCTAATTGCTGCCGCCCTCTTAAAACACAGGGGAAATCTTTGCTGAAAAGAAAGACCAAGCCCTTCAAAAAGTTTAGACGGACGTGAGCCTCCCTTTCTCTGCACCCTCACCAGCATTTATGCATTTTTCTTTACAATAAGAGTCACCCTAACAGCGATGGAGAAATACTGTGTCTTATGGCTTGTATCTGCATTTCTCTCATAGCTAGCAGTGTTGAGCACTTTCCAAATATTCATTGGTCTTTTGCATGTCTTCTTAAAAAAAAAGTGGGTTCAGATCTTTAGCCCGTATTTTAACTGAGGTACTGGGTAATCTTACTTTTCTCTCCTTTGTTTTGTTATCAAGTTGAATTCCTGATAATTTCTAGATATTAACACTTGTCAAATAGTATATATTTTCATTATTTTCTCGCATTTTAGAGGCCATACCAAGGTGGGATATGTAATTGAAAGTGGAATTTTGCCACAGCCAAACTACTGAAATTGCCTCCTACTTCATCTTTCTATATTCATCGCCTAGTCTTTTTGTTTCCCTATGGGCCTACAGCCCATTCTCACAGACACTGCTAGCAACTTCAGAATCGAGAAATACATCGTTACGATTCCCTTAGCAGTCTCCTTATACTTCCTCAACACAAAGACCCTTGTGAATGATTACAGAAGCTGTTTGTCATTGGCTGCTTTTCTGTCCAAAGTTTGACTTTTTCTTCTACCTTATGAGAGAATTTTCATAAACATCAGCTAATGCCCTGATAATTGTTTATTTCCTCTATAAACCATCTTCTGATTTCTCGGAATCTGCAATTTTCACAGGAAGTGTGAAAGCTAGATTAGGAGAAGACATATCTCTCTGTAGCAGTCAGGGCCCTTCAGGGAAAAAAACATGATATCATATACAGAGAAAGATAAATAGTATTTGGATGTGTGTGTGCGCCTGAATACACAGACATACGGATACGTAGATATAGATACAGATAGGCATAGTTTAGACAGTTTAGAGAGCATAAGATTTATTATAAGGAATTGGCTCGTGAAATTTTATAGATAGGCAGTTTAAAGATCTTACACATCCTGCAAGATGAATTACAAAATGTAAAACTAGAAAACCTGTTAAGTTTACTTCCGGTCCATATTCAAAGACCTGAGAACAAAGAGAGCCAATGCTGTCCTCTCTGAAGATCAGCAGGATCAAAACTCAGGAAGATCTGCTATTTGAGACCAAAGAAAGAAAAATAAAGATTTACTATTTTGTTTAGATCTTTCACTAATTGGATAATGACCACCCATATTATGGAGGACAGAATGCTTTCCTCAGCCAACTGATTGAAGCATTAATATCAGCTGAGTCTCCTAGAAATACTGGAATGATGTGACCAAACATCCAGGCAAAAAAAAAAAAAAAAAAATCCAGGCAAACTACCGCCCAGCCAAGTTGCCCCATAAAGTGAACCACAATGCTCTCTACACTTGAAACCCCTGCCTATTCTGGCTCTCAAACCTAGCATGTTCTGTTCCAGTGGCCCTGTTCTTCCTGAACTCCTGGTTACATTCTGTTCAAACTCTGCCCCTCCACAGTGTGTGTGTCTGCTGTGATTGAACTACAGTTGCAAGTAGAAGTCAACTATTTTTCAGCACAAGGCATGGATCTATGATGATTAAGAATAATTAAACCCATAGCCAATGAGTTTCTAAATTTTCAGCGGCATCTGAGGATTTGGTTTCCTGGTGAATAAATCTGGACTCATATTCCAAGACTCGTTCTGATTATTTCATCATCTTATCATATCTAATCTAAACAAAACCAAAATGCTCTGTGTATAGCTATGTCTCTGATAAGTCTGGAAGAAAATGCACTAATGTATTAATTAGTAAAATCATAAGGAATGGCTCTGATTCCATTCCTTCTTGTTTCCTGTACTTTTATATTATTTACTAGAATTAGAGTCATTTTGTGTATATCTTTAACCATCT
Source organism: Dinomys branickii (assembly GCA_004027595.1). Lineage (NCBI taxonomy): Eukaryota > Metazoa > Chordata > Mammalia > Rodentia > Dinomyidae > Dinomys > Dinomys branickii. The sequence continues at coordinate 36,871 of PVLD010011245.1, forward strand.
AGACATACAAAACTATCCTTCATAGTAGTTAAGTAAATACATTTCAGAGTTTCAATGTTAGAATTAAATGTTAACTCCATCATTTCTGACCTGTGTGATGTTGGGAAATGTTCTTAATATTACCATCCATTAGTGGATTCTACTGTAAAACAGAAATAATTTTAAGCACTTTTCACATATGTTGTGAAAAATCATATAAATACATGTAAGGCACTTTTTATTTTTTAAAGAGAAAAGAAACAAAATAACGACAACCAAGACAAAAATAAAACCAACATGAAAACAATAAAAATGATACAGAATTTCAAAACAAGGTAATAGGAAGTTAAAAATGGTTGTTATATTACATATTATTTATAATGAAGTTGATTAGATGACTAGATATAAGAATACAAGATTGATCAAACAATTAAAGAGAATAAAAATAGTTTAAAAAATTAGAAATGACACAGAGTTTCACTATCCAAGGTAGTAGGGATTCAATAATGGTTGTTATATTGCATACTGGCTTCAAATTAGTTGTTCACATTACCAGCTATAATCATGAAAAACTGGTCAGAAAAAAAAAATGTAAGCATTATTCCTTTCAATAAACCAATAGGCATCAGCAATACAAATATCCCAGCTATCCTTGTATATTCATATTTTTTTCCTTTCTTCTTTCTTTCTTTTCTCCTTTCCCTCGTCCAAGTTGTTCCTTACCTTTGAGCAAGGTACAATAGATATTGTGAAAGGGAAACTTTAAAGCAACCAACACAAAGTTATTCCTTCGTATGGGTTTATGAGATATTTACTGCCATGATTGGTAGCTCTAGAAAATATGTGTGCCCCAATTAATATGTTAGCTATCACTATTTTATATATACATTAATTTAAAATGCATAAAATAATTGGTCTAATATTCATTTTGCATTTGGAAAAACAAAGAGGATTATTTGCTCAAGACCATAAAAACATGGATTTAAACACAGATGGTTTGATAGCAGAGTTCATGCTTTTATTCAGTGCCTATTACACTTATAACCTGGACAGCAATTGCCAACATTTTTTTAAAGGCTTGTTTATAGATATTTGATTCATTTGCATTCTTTGCTTATAGGGAAAGAGTGATTATCTAGGTGCTGTGTTAGACCACCACGAGAAATTCAAAGTAAAATAGGACATTTCTTGCCCTTTTGTGTTATAGAATAAGGCACAAAATTGAGGAGAAAAACTAACTGATTTTATCAAACAATAACAATAATGTAATGTTTCATTTACAATTATATTTTAATATTAGAAATTTCCATAAAGATTTCCAAGTTTTACAATTTTTTATCTACTACGTACCGTGATATGTATAATAAGGCCAAATGTTTTTTCAGTACAATTTTACTCTATCAAATACAAAGATTTTCTTGGTACAATCTTACTCTGAAGTTCCCTCAGTAGAAATAAACCAATGTATTTCACTCATTGTCATACCATGATGTCACTTCAGTAGGGATTGAACCCATATGTACTGACACAGATATAAATTTGCTCCGGTATTTATTTAATTGTGTCAGGAACTTCTTTGCTTAAAGCATCATTAATAATTCTTGCCATATTTTGTGCATATTTATCTAATACTGGCAAGATTTTTAGAGGTGTTCCTAAATTACATGTGAATTTACAATAGCAAAAATTCCTTTTGTAGCTTCAAATTTTTTCATTGTCACCAACATTTCTTTGACTTTATTATGTTGACTCTCCATTAAGCTGTGTTGAGAAATCAATGTATAAAGTATATGCAAAAAAGTCCTAGGATTACATAGCATGTTCATAAAATTAAATTTACCTAAGAAAGTACTAATGCAGTGAAAAATAATCCACAAATCAAGAAAAATTTACACTCTAAGCTCTGATACATGTAAGTGGGCAGAGAGATACATAAAAATTATACTAGAACTTTCAAAATAAGTTTTGGAAAACACAAAAACCATTTATTTTTAATTTTATTACCAATAAAGAAAACATTCACACACAGAACAGAAGAAATATCTGCATTTATTTTAATATTCAAATCATTTAGTAATGAGAAACCTATACTAGCAAGAGCAATTCTAGACAACTAAGATAAACCAAGGAACATCACAGTCCCTGACTTTACATGATACTACAAAGCTACTGTGATAAAAACAGCACGATACTGAAAAAGACACAGACTTGGGAATCAGTGGAAAAGAACAAAAGATACAGAATCAACTCAAAATAAACTCAGCTACCTTGTCTTTCAGAAAAGAACCACACTTTCACTGGAAGAAAGATAGCCTCTTCAATAAAATAGTGAAGAGAAAACTAGCTTTCCACCCACCAAAGATTAAACCTAGAATCATACCTCACACCATGCACTAAACTAAAATTAAAATGGATCAAAGATCTAAAAATCAAAACAAAAACACTGACTATGCCGGAAGATAGAATAGGATGAACTATTGAAGAGATAAGTGTAGGCAAAGACTTTATGGACAAAACGCTGCTTACATAGGAAATATTACAAGAAGAACAGCGACTGGGATCATATCAAATTAAAACTCTTTTGCACCAATGGAGTGAAGAGATAACCTACACAATGGAGAAAAATTTTTATCAACTATTCTTCAGACAAAGGACTAATATCTAGAACATATAAAGAACTTAAAAGTATCAGATCCCCCATATTTAAAGACCCAATTCAAAAACCGGCATCTGAAATGAGTAACCACTTCTCAGATAAAGTAGTACAAACAGCAAATAAATACATGAAAAAATGTTCATCGTTTGTCTTTCCAGAAATGCAAATGAAAACGCTGACATTCCATCTCAGTCCAGAAAGAATGGCTATTATAAAAAGAATCAACCAAGAGCAAATGTTGGCAGGGCTATGGGGAAAAAGGACCCCTCTGTAATTGTTGGTGGGAGTGTAAATTGTTATAACCACTATAGAAACCAGTATGGAGATTCCTCAAAACACTAAAACTAGAGGATACATTTAACCTGGCTATTCCCCTTTTAAGTATCTTTCTAAAAGAGTTAAAAGCATCGTACTAGAGCAGTATCTGTACACCCGTGTGTTATGCTTGATACATTGTGTCAACTTGGGGGGTCTAGAGGTCTGGCTGAGTGATTCAGCGGGAAGCCAGGGTGCTTACTTTGTACACATCCTGAGCCTGTGGAAGAGGAGGGCGTGGAGACTGGGTGAGAGCTATACGCCCCCTGGGTGGGGGTAGGCTGTTTACAACGTAAAGGAAGGAGAGAGACTGCTTGCAGCCATGCCTCCTTTTTGCTGGTTGTTTTCGCTGTGCTCTGCTGCCATGAACATTTGCCCTCTGCCATGGGCCACTCTGCCTCAGAACCAGCCAAGTATGGACTGAAACCTCCACAAACTGTAAGCTAAATAAACCTTTCCTTCCTTCATTTTGGGCATTGAGTATTTTGTCTCAGCAAGGAGAGAAAAGTAACCAAGACACCATGTTTATAGTGACACAGATTGTAAAAGCTAAATCTTGGAAGCACCCTTTATGTCCATCAGTGGATGAATGGATAAGGAAAATGTGATGTTTCAATACAACTGAGAATTATCCTGCCACTAATTGTGGTAAAATTCCTTCCTACATCATGGGTTATCTCTTCACTCTGTTGGTGGTTTCTTCTCCTGTGCAAATTTTTTTTTCAATTTGATGTGATCCCTGTAGTTGATTCAATTGTAACGTTTCCTGTGTCATCAGGGTTGTGTTCATAAAGCTTTTACCTACACATATGTCTTCCAGTATTTTACCTACTCTATCTTCCAGCAGATTAAGTATTTCTGTTTTAATATTTAGATGTTTGATCCATTTTGATCTTAGTTTAGTGCTTCATGGGAGATATGAGCATGTAGAAAGCCAGTTTTTCTAGCATCAGTTATTCCAGTGAAAATGTTTACCCCTTTGTCAAAAATAAGATAGCTGAGGGCATTTGAATTTGTTTCTGAATATTCTAATCTATTCCATTGATCCTTGCATCTGTTTTTTTCCAATATCATGTTGTTGTATCACAGTATCTTTGTATAATAATTTGAAGTCTGGGATTGTGATGCTCTCTGCCTTTATTTTGTTGCCTAGAATTCTTTTTCCCTGTTTTTAGTCTCATTTGTTTCCATGCGAATTTTAAGAATCTTTTCTCTAGCTCAGTGAGGTATGCTATTATAATTTTGATTGAATTTGTATTAAATCTGTATAACAGTTTTAGAAGTATGGCTATTTTTACTATATTGCTTTTGCCTAAGAATAAAGGATATCTTTCCATTTTCTGACATCTTCTTTCATCTCCTTTTTCGTAGTCTTGTAGTCTTCACTGTAAAGGTTTTTCTTTTCCTTCATTAAATTGGGTTCTAAGTTTTTCACTGTTTCTTAATGCTATTGTAAGAGGTGCTATTTCCACTATATTTCTCTTGGTGAATTTGCTTTGACTTTTCAATGTTGACTGGTGTGCTGCTGAATTTCCTTATTAAACCCAGAAGACATTAGGTGAGGTTTTGGGTTACTTCTATGTAGAAGTCATCTTCATTTCCTATGCTTATTGCATTTATTTATTCCTCTTCTCTAATTGTTCTGGCTAAAGTCTGCAAAACTATATTGAGTAGGAGTGGTGATAGTGGGTACCATTGTCTTTTTCCCAATTTTAGAGTGAAAATTTTCAGTTTTTACCATTTCAGTATGATGTCATCTGATGTTTTGTCATAGATGGCTTTTATCAGATGGTGACAAAGACCTTCTATTCCAATTTTCTTTAGGATTTTTATCATGAATTGGGTTTGGACTTTGTCAAAGGCCTTTTCTGCATCTATTAAAATGACCATGTGGCTTTTGACCTTGGTTCTGTTAATGTGCTGTATTAACTTGCATATTGAACCATCCCTGTATCTCTAGGATGAATCCTACTTGCTCCTGGTATATAAATTTTTAATGATTTCCCTTCTGTTTACCAATAATTTATTGAGGATTTTTGCATTGATGTTCATGAAAGAGATTGGCCTGTAGTTCTCTTTTTTGGTTGGGTATCAGGCAATGCTTACTTCTTGAAATGACCTTGATAGTATTGCTTCACTTTTAATTTCATTAATGATTATGGGGAGCAAGGGGATTAGATTGTCTCTAAAGTTCTCATAGAATTCAGCAGTGAATCCATCAGGACTTTGGCTTTTCTTTGTTATCAGTTTTTTTATTAGTTTTTCCATTTCATTGACTGACTCATATTGGATTACTTGACATTTTAAAACTCCTTGATTCAGCTTTGATATGTCACAAGCATCTAGGACTCTATCTGTTTCTCCTTTTTTATTTTAAAGAGAGCAGTAAGAAAAAGAATAGCAACATACCAACATCACAAACATAAACAAAACAAAGCATGACCATTAAAAGAGATACACAGTTTGAAAACAAAATCATAAGAATTAACAGTTCTTTTTATATTACATATTGTTATCTTCAACTATGTTGCTCAGGTTACCAGATGTAATGGAAGATTATTTAAACCATTAAAGGGAATAAAAAGTAATTATTAAATAAAACGGAGAAAATACAGAGTTTCACAAGTTGGTAGGAATTCAACAATAGTTGTTCCACTGCATATTGTTATCTTCAAATTGGTTACTCAGAGTACCAGATATAAGCATGCAAAATTGGTCAAAATATAAAAAATTTTATGCATTAACTGTTCCTTTCAATATATCATCAGACATCAGCAGTACAGTTATCCTAGCCATTCTTTGACATACATATATATATACGTATTCATATCTATATATGTGTGTATGTATGTATTTTGCCTATATTCTTTCTTTTTTCTTCTTTCCCTCATCTCAGTTGTTCCTTCCTCTGAGCAATTTCTTCTCCTTTCTTATCATCTATTGTACATTTTTAGTTTTACTTACTTTTTCAAGTTCCTACACTAGGAACAATATGATGTTTACACATCTGGGTCCAGCTTATTTCATTTAAGAGTATGGTCTCTAGTTGCATCAATTTACCGATAAAAACTTTGAGCTTATCTTTTTTATAGCTCAGTAACACTCCATCTTATAGAAAGTACCACAGCTTTTTTTATCCATTCCTCAGCGGATGGGCATTTTGGTGTTTCCAAGATTTAGCTATAACAAATTGTGCTGCTATAAACATGGGTGCACATATATCACTGTGGTATGATGTTCTTAATTCTTCTGGGAAAATACTCAGAAGGGGAGTAGCTGGGTTAAGTAGGACTTCTAATCCTAGTTTTGTGAGGGATCTCCAATATGATTTCTGCAGTGGTTTCACCAATCTACACTCACACCATCAGTGGAGAAGGGTTCCTTTCCCCCACAGCCTCTCCAGCATTTGTTATTGGTTGAATTCCTGATAATAGCCATTTTTCTGGGGTAAGATGAAATCTCACTATTGCTTTAATTTGCATTTCTCAAATGACTCACGATGTGGGACACTTTTTCATCTATTTATTTGCCATTAGCACTTCTTCATCTGAGAAATGTGTATTCATCTCAGAGGTCCATTTTTGGATTGGGTCTTTGAATTTTGAGGGCTTGATTTTTTTAAATTCCTTATATGTTCTAGATAGAAGTTCTTTGACTGAGGGGCAGTAGGCTAAAATATTTTCACAACTGGGTTTCCTTTTCGCTCCATTGGTGATTTCTTTTGATGTGCAAAAACTTTTCAATAAGATTAGATCCCAGTTGCTGATCCTTTGAAGTATTTCCTGTTGCATTTTCGTTTTGCTCATTAACTCTCTGCCTGCCCTAATGCCTTCAAGATTTTTACCTACTTTCTCTTCCAATACATTTAGTGTTTCTGTTTTAATACTTAGCCATTTGATCCATTTTGATTTTGGTTTAATGTATAGTGAAAGACATGGGTCTAGTCTTAGTCTTTGGCATGTGGAAAGTCAGTTTTTGCAGCACCATTTGTTAAAGAGGCTATCTTTCTTCCAGTGAACATGTTCGGCCCCTTTGTCAAAGATAAGGTGGCTGAGTGTTTGTAGTTGTGTTAGAATATTCTAATCTGATCCACTGATCTTCAGGTCTGTTTTTGTGCCAGTACCACGCTGAGTTTATCACAGTCTCTTTGTAGTATAATTTCAAATCAGGGATTGTGATACCTCCAGCCTTGCCTTTGTTTCCCAGGATTATTTTTGTTATTCTGGGTCTCTTCTGGTTCCAGATGAATTTTAGGAATGTTTTCTCTAGATCTGTGTGGTATACTAATGGTGTTTTAGTTGGGATTGCATTGAATCTGTACAACAATTTTGGTAGTATGTCCATTTTCACAGTGTTGGTTCTTCCTATCCATGAGCAAGGAATATCTTTCCATTTTCTGAAATCCTCTTCAATCTCTTTTTTCAGAGCACTATAATTTTCACTATATAGATCTTTTACTTCTTTTGTTAGATTTATTCCTAAGCATTTAACTGTACAGATGCTATTGTGAAAGGTGTGGTTTCCCTAATTTCTCTCTCAGTCTGTTTGTCGTTTCTATACAAGAATCCTATTGTTTTTTGAGAGTTAACTTTGTATCCAGCTATGCTACTGAATTTGGTTATTAAATCTATATGCACTTAGGTGACGTTCTGGTGGTCCTCTATGTAGAGTATCATGTCACCTGTGAATAATCATAATTTCACTTTTTCCATTCCTGTCCTTATTCCCTTTATTTCTTTCTCTTGTGTAACTACCCTAGCTAATATTTCCAGAACTATATTGAATCAGAGTGGTGACAGTGAACATCCTTGTCTTGTTCTCAATTTTGTGAGAACTGTCAATTTTTGACCAATGAGTATGATGTTAGCCTTTGGTTTGTCATACATGGCTTTGATTAGATTGAGGTAAAGGCCATCCATTCCTATTTTCTGTAGGGTTTTTATAATGAATGAGTGTTGGAATTTATCAATGGCTTTTTCTCCATCAGTAGAGATAATCATGTGATTTTTGCCTTTGGCTCTATTGACATGGTATATTCCATTAACTGGTTTGTATATATTCTACCATTTCTGCATTCCTGGGATAAATCCCACTTGGTCATGATGTATAATCTTGATGATTTGTTGTATTCTGTTTGTTCATATTTTATTGAGAATTTTTGCATCTATATTCATTAGGGAGATTGGCTCTATTTGGTTGGGTCTTTCTCTGGTTTTGGTATCAGGATAATATTTGCCTCCAAAAATAAGTTGGGGAAAATTCCCTCTATTTCAATTTCATTAGGAGTTTTAGAAGAATTGGTGTTAAATCTGGTCTAAATTTCTTGTAGTATTCAGCTGTTAATCCATCAGGACCTGGGCTTTACTTCCTTGGCGTGTTTGTTATTACATTCTTAATTTCACTGGCTGATATTAAGTTATTCAGGATTTTTATACCTTCTTTATTCAGCTTTGGTAACTCATAGTCTCCACTGCATTAAAATTTCTGCCCTGAGCTTACAATTTCCTGTCTTCTTTGGGATTTGAGTTTGACTGGCTCTTCTTTTTTCTAGAAGCTTGAGGTGCAACATGAGGTTGTTTATTTGTGCTCATTCTATTTTCCTGAAGTGGGAATTCCCCACTATACATTTCCCCTTAGGGGTGCTTTCATTGCATCTCACAGGATCCTATAAGTTGTGCCTTCATTTTCATTTGATTGTAAATATTGTTTAATTTTTACTTTGATTTCTTCTGTGACCCATTGGTTGCTCAGGAGAGAATCACTTAATTTCCATATGTTTATGGAGTTTTTGTGATTTCTTTTGTCACTAATTTCCAGTTTCTTTGCACTATGGTCCAAAAGTATACATGGGATAATTTCAGTTCTTTGTATTTACTTAAGCATGTTCTATGTGCTAGCATATGCTCTTTTCAAGAACATCCCATGTGCAACTGCAAAGAATTTGTATTCTGATGCTGTTGAATGGAACATGCTGTAAAGTTATACAAAGTCCATTTGTTCGCAAGTTTACTTAAGTTCTGTTATTTCTTTGCTAAATTTTTGTCTCGTTGATCTATACCTTTGAGCCAGTGGAGTGTTAAAGTCCCCTGTTATGATTGTGTTTTTGCTTATTTCATTTTTCATGTCTGTTAAAATTTTCCATATAGTTGGGTGTATTTGGTGCATAGATGTTTATGATTGTTATCTCTTCCTCTTGACATTTTCCTCTCACAAGTATGTAGTGACCTTCTCTATCTCTTGATTTTTCTTGGTTTGAAATTCATATTGTCTGAAAACAGAATGGCTACATCATCTTTTTTCTGGATTCCTGTTTCATGGAGTATTGTTTTCCGTCCCTTTTCAGTTTATGAATTTTTTTTTTAGTTAAATGTGCTTGTTTTATACAGCATATAGTTAGATTTCTTTCTTGATCCCCTCTGTCAGTCTTAATCAGGGAGGTGAGGATCAGCTCACCTGGGTTCCTGCAGATGTCCAGGGATCAACCTGGAGCCCTCAAACATGCTAGAGATGCAGGGAGTCTGTCCATTTCTTCTTAACTTTCCCTCATTTGAGTAACGTTTTTCAAAGTAGATACTGATGATCTTCTGAAATTCTAAAGAATCTGTTCCGATTTCTCTCCATTCATTCCAAATTGCATGGATTTGGGTCTTTTTCTCCTTTTCGTTATGTTTGGTTTTTTGTAAGTAAAATTGTCTGAGACTTTGCCTATTGTATTTAGTCTTTCAAAGAACAAACTCTTAAATTTGCTGATTCTTTGTGTTGTTTCCTTAGTCTCAACTGCATTAATTGCTACTGTGATCTTTATATTTCCTTCCTTGAGCAAGTCCTAAGATTTTTTTTTTCTCCTTTTTCTAGAAGTTTAACGTTCAGTATTAGGTTATTTATTTGAGTCACACCACGTTTCCAATGTGGGAATTCACTACTATGAACTTCTCTCTTAGAACTGCTTTCATTGCATCCCATAAGTTCTTTTATGTTGTATTAACATTATCCTGCAATTGTAGATATTTCTACAATTTCTTCTTTAATTTCTTCTTTAATTTCATCTGTAACCTATTGGTTGTTGAGGAGGGTGTTGCTTAATTTCCATGTGTTTAAGTTCTTATGGTTTCTTTTGCCACTGATTTCCAATTTCATTGTCCTTTGGTTTGACAGTACACATGAAATAATTTCAATTTCTTTGCATTTACTGAAGTATATTCTATGAGCTAGTAAATGGTCTGTTTTGGAGGAATGCCCATGTGCTGCTGAGAAAAATTTGTATTCCATTCTTGCTGTGTGGAACACTGTGTAGATACTTACTAAGATCTTTTGTTCAAAGGTTTGATTCACTTTGATATTTCTGTTAATTTTTTCTAGCTGATCTGTCTATTTGTGACAATGTGGAATTGAGGTTCCCCATTACAACTGTATTAGTATTATCTGTTTTTCCTTATCCATTAGTGTTTGTTTTATATAATTGGGGGTACAAGTATTTAGTGCACATCTACTTATGAGTCTTATCTCTTCCACTTGGTATATTCCCTTAAAACAGATGTCAAGACCATCTTTATTCTGACCACTCTTGCCTTGAAATGCACATTGCAAACAGAATAGCTACTCCTACTGTTTTCCAGGTTCCTATTGTATGGAGTATTGTTTTTGTCCTTTGATTTTCAGTCTGTGAATTTCTTTTGGAGTTAAATTGTGTTTCTTGTAATCAATATATTGTTATATCTTGTTTCTTGATCTATTCTGCCAATCCGTTTGTTTTGATTGGTGAACTGAGAACATTGCCATTGATAGTTCTAACTGATAAGTATTAACTTGATCCTTGTCGTTGCATTATTTTCCTCTTGTTGCTTCCCTTTCTTACCCTTCTATTTAACTGTTTGTGTTGCCTGTTGGATTCATTCTGTTGACATTGTTGGAATTGCTGCTTCCTCATCTCTTTCTAACACGTCCTTCAGAACATTTTAGATTGTTGGTTTGGTGGCCATGAATTTCCTCAAGGGTCCTTTATCATGGAAGTATCTTACTTTTCCATCAATTCTGAAAGATAGTTTTGCAGAATACAACAATCTATGTTGGAAATTATTTTAATTTAAGGCTTGAAATACTTCACTCCAAGCTTTCCTTGACTTAAGGGTTTTGTTAAGAACTGTGCTGTGATTTTGATGGGTTTCCTTTATAGGTGATTTGTTTCTTTTCTCTAACAGTTTTGAATGTGTTCTCGTGTTGTCTCTACCACTGTGTTCTTGTGTTGAATTTCTGGAATCTGGACTATTACATGCCTTGGTGTGGATTTTTTCTGATAATGGCAAATTGGGGTCCTAGATTTGTCACGGATCTATATGTCACATTCTTTTCCCATATTGGGGAAGTTTACTATTACTATTACTTCTGTGGACTGACTTTCTGTGCTTAGTTTTGTCTTTTGATTTTCATTCATTCTGGTTAACCATATGTTATTGTTCCTTGCATCATCTAGCAGCTCCTGGATTGAATTTCTGTTGGCCCTTGCTACTTTTAAGAAGTCTTCATTTGATGACTGCCAATCACAAACCTGTCTTCTATAGGTGATATTGTGTCTTCACCTTTGTTGATTCTGCTGTGCATTTTTCAACAGTTTTAATCTCCTGAATATCTGTTTGAATCAGTTTCATGGCATCCAGTTCTTTCCTATGTTGGCCATTTATGGTTCTCTTAGGCTCCGCTAATACGTTTATCTGTACTACTCTAGATTCACCTAGCATTTCCTTCTTTATGATCATCATCCCATTACTTACCTGTGTTATTATTTCTAGAGACTTATTCATTATGTCTTTTTATGGGGGGGCCCTAAGGACTTAGTTATCTGCTTTGCAATCCCTGAATTGACATTATATTACAGAGCTACTGTGATAAAACCAGTATGGTACTGGCAAAAACATAGACCTGAAGATTAATGGAACAGAAGATTCAGAAACAACGAGTGCACTCACCACCTAACCTTTGGCAGAGGGGCCAAACACATTCACTGGAAGAAAGACAGCCTCCTTAATAAATGGTGCTGGAAAACCTGGCTTTCCATATGCCAAAAATTAAAACTAGACCCATTTCTATCACCATCCACTATACTAAAATCAAAATGGATCAAAGATTAAAAAAAAAAACACATTAGCACAGAAGCACTAAATCTGCTCGTAGAACTCTGGAAGACATAGGAATAGGCAAAGACTTTATTAACAAAACCCCTGTCACACAGAGAAATTATCACAAATAATCAAAAAGCAGGATATCATCTTATTAAAAATCTTTTGCACAGCGAAAGAAGTCATCAACAAAGTCAAAAGACAACCCACACAGAGGAAAACTTTTTGCCAGCTATTTTTCGGACAAAGGATTAATATCTAGAACATATAAAAAAATGAAAAGAAGTCAGACCCTCTAAATTCAAAGACCCAATCCAAAAATGGGCATCTGAAAGGAAAAACTCTTCTCAGAAGTACAAATGGTAAATAAATATGTGAAAAAATGTTCAGCATCACTAGTCATTTGAGAAATGCAAATTAAAGCAATGATGAGATTCCATCTCCAGAAAAAATGGCTATTATCAAGAAAGCAATTAATTGCCAATGCTGGTGGGCTGTGGGAAAAAAGAACACTTCTCCTTTGTTGGTGGATTGTAAACTGGTGCAATAAGCTTGGAACACATTGCAAAAATTCTTCAAAAAACTAGGATTAGAGGTCCAGTTTGACCCAAGTACTCTCCTTCTGTGTATCTTCCCAGAAGAATTAATAGCATCATACCACAGCAATATGTTCCCCCATGTTTATAGTGGCACAGATTGTAATAGATAACTCTAGTAAGCAACTCAAATGGCACTCAAGTGATGAATGGATAAAAAAGATTTTTGTAATATAATGGAGTGTTACCCATAAAGAAGAGAAAATTGAGACAGTTATAGCTAAATGAATGGACCTTAAGACCATAATCATAAGTGAAATAAATCAGGCATACATATGTAAATATCTTATTATCTCTCTGGTGTGAGAAACTGAAAATGTAAATAAAACACAAAATATGCAGTTGATATGTAAAATAGGAAGAAACTGTTCAAAAGGAAAAGGATACTAGGGAGAAGGAAAGGAAAGAACAAATCTGAAAAGAAGGATAAAATGAAAATACAGCTTTGTGAATGGGCAGGAGAAGGAGTTTTGAAAGGAGAGGACAAGAATGGGGAAAAAGGGGAAATTAAGATCTCTCATGTACAGGTACAAATTTCCTACGATGAATGTGATCATCATTTATACATAAATTGTAGCAATAAACTTAAATAAACTAAAAAATTATTTAAAATTCAGCTTGTGAGCCTTTGAGTTTTTTCACTTTAATGAACTCTGGGCTTGCTTTGGGTGATTTAGGTCTGCTGGATGTTTTCTTGCTTCTATGTTTTCTCATTTTCTATATTTTTAAATTTGTTTTGGAGCTTATAAGCTGCTTATGGTAAGCAGTTTTTTGTTTTCAATTTTTTTTTTTTTTTTTTTTATCACGTTGAAACCGGGTTTCACTATGCAGTTTAGGCTGGTTTTGAACTCACATTGTAGCCCAGGCTAGTCTTAAACTCACAGTGATCCTCCTGCTTTAGCCTCCTAAGTGCTGGGATTATAGGCGTTTTCTGCCATGCCTGGCCATTATAGGTAGTTTTATTATTTGTACCAAGATCTCTTGATGATGACTACTTTTCACAGCTGTCTTCTAGTCATAGCTCGATTCAGGCCTTTGACTCCATCCCATGATTCTACCTCTTCTGTTTATTAGGGATGAAAGTTTGCAGCCTGCTCAGCCTAGCACCCTATTCTTTGGTACTGGACTGTTGTACTGTGTATGACCTCCACACAGTCTAGGAATTGATATAGAAAGAGGATTCATTGATCACAACAGCAACGTCATCTTTCCTAACAGTGCAATCAGTAGTAACTGTAGTGTCACACACAAACTGGAAAATGACCAACGAATAACTAACACTTTGTCACCTTTAAGCCTAGGTACAAGGTTTATAACCACATAACAGGATCTAAAACAAATCAGAAATTTGTGTACAGTAGACGACCCCACAGTAGGGTAGCTTGCCGCCTTTCACCATAAGGCAGTGTTCAACTGAAATAAGATACCGGTAACTGCCTGTAGGTGCGCAAGGGTCCGTGATCTGGGAGTGCCAGCGCAAAGGCGAAAGAGCGAAAGCAGCCCATTCCGGAAGGTGCCGGAGGGCGGGGGAGGAGACGCAGCCCAGCGGCGAGGAGCCCTGCCGGGGAGTGAGGGAGATCAGCGGTGTTAGGTGATAATCACAGCGGGGACAGAGGGAGAGCCCGGGACAGGGACACCTGACAGAGAGAAGTGAAGAGGAAAGGGGAAGCATGAGTGAGCTTTGAAAAAGAATTAAATGTAGTTTTTTACATGTCTTTGAAATAAGATGTGGTGGGAAAGGGAGAGAAAAAAGGATTAAAAAATACCAAGGGAACAAGTTGAAAAACAAAGTGAGAAAGAGGAGAGAGGGTAAGAGGAGGGGCCTGCTCGAGCAAATAGAGCAATATTACGAGAGGGGGCCTGAAAACGAGCGGCAAAACCCCAAACTCCACCAAAAGTTAGAAAAATAAGTAAATCAGAAACTCAAAAGCATGCTAATAATGGGGAGGGTAAAAAGAAAGAAGAGGTTCCTGTGTTTCCGGAGAAGTGTCTTCCCCAGGCCGGGAGCTGCTAATGTTACAAGACACAGGCTCTGCGCGCCTCTGTACAGTCGGATCGGCATGGAGGTTACGCCGTCCAGAAGGCCGCTTCTGTAGTCCCGCTGCTGGCAGCTACTCAGGCTGATACGCGGACTGGCGAGGTGTGGGCCCGTGTGCCTGAGGCTGCTGTTCTGGATCCCTTCTTGTTGGGCTTTGATGCTGGCTACCTGATGTGTTTTCCAGCTTCTTTGGCACTGACTTCTGATATGTGGTGGCTCCTCAGTCGTTTAAATGCTCAAAGAAAATCAAATCTGCGCAGAACTACTGTGGGCAGTTTTCCACAAGCCCCAGGAGGGCACAGAGTATTGGGCAGTGTCTCATGGGTGTCCAGAGCACCAAGCGGAATAGGCAAACATTACTCTTGGATGCTTACTCGGGCACCGACTGGCCTATTGTTTCAGGGAGGGCCTATGTTCGGGGCTCTGGCTGAATGAGGGGAGAGAACCTGCTGTGTCCAGGGTGCTTAGGGCACCTGCATGAGCCCACGGTGCCTGCGGTAGAAGTCAAACAGCCTAGGACAGGTCTAGGATTGGTGCAGGGCAGTGACAGGTCTGTGCAGGCTCAAGTGAGCCTGGGGTGCCGAGTACAGACTCGAACGGTGTTGGCTGAGTGTGCCGGATGAATATTCCAGTTCGCTGGGGCAAATCGCAGGCTCCCGGCGGTGGCTCAGATACGCTCAGGCTCGAGAATTGAAGACGACCAACATGAAAGCCAGCAGTTGCTTGTTTATCTGCTCGGAGTCTGAGAATGAACAGTGGGGTTGGGGAGCAGCTGGCTGGTCACTGGCCTGTGGTGTGTGCTGGCAAAAACTGCTGCCGGGCTGCAGCGTCCTCCGGAGGAGTGATGCAGCAAAGGCCTGTTGTACCCCAAACCTGTCTTGTGAGGCTTCACTCTGCAGTGTTGCTTGGGTCCTAGTAGCTCTTTGGAAACTTCTCAAAATGGCAGCTTCTTTCTTGGGCACGGGGTGAGGCCCCCTGAACAGTCCCGTTGGGCTGGTATGCTCTTCTAAGTTCCTATGTGTATGTTTTGTTTGATCTACAAGTCTCTTCTTTCAAATTGTCTTTCTTGTCTGCATCCTGGTGACTGAACCCGCTCTCCCACCATGCACCTGTATTTTCAAGTTTCTTCTCTGAGTCTCTATGTTCTAACTCATTGATTGACCATCTTAGATCGCCACCATTTTGTTTTAAATATGACCCTTCAAGGAGAATACAATTGAGTTTTGAAAAGGAATTAAACAGTTTTTTATATTTCTTTGACATAAGGGGTGTGTGTGTGTGTGTGTGTGTGTGTGTGTGTGTGTGTGTGTGTGTGTGTGTGTGTGTGTGTGTGTGTTCTAATTGTTTCCTCCATTTACAACCTTGTTGGACTTATTCTTCTATCTTAACCCTTGGGACTGAATACATACTTACTCATTTTCTCCCTATCACTTTATAACATGTGAACTATCTTTGCTTTCAATTTTTACTTTGTAAATTACAGTATCTTTTCTTAATTTTTCAGTCTTTATTGATTTTATGACTTGGATGATTGTATTATCAAAAATCATCTTAAATCAGGTTTCAAACATAGAGCACTCCTGTATGCACAGCTGACTACAGACTATAGGTTATTGCAAAGGTCATATTGCTCCTGTTTAGGTTCACCCTAATGGTGTAATTGTTTGTACATGAAACTTATTGTGAGAATAGATCCAGTCAAATTATGAAATAAATTCTGGCATTTATCCGCTTAGCCTTCAAAAGCCACCAAAAGAAAAATTCCATTTGGTTATTTTCATTTCCCCCACAACAAATTAACCTCAGGGCAGGCATTTGCACTTGTTTGCACTTTAGGTCTCATTTTTTCTTTTATGATACAATTTCTTATTTTCTTCTCAGTCCTAGGATATTTGAAACATGTTGAAAAGGCAACCAATATACTTGGTTTAGCTACAGGAAACTCCACTGTAAATATTTTTATTATTTCTCACCAAAATTTCTATGCTATGAGATGAGATTCCTAGAGTCCCAGGCTATTTTTGATCCATATGTCCTTTTCTTTGTTAGACAGAACTCTAGAACAGTCCTGAGGTAATTACCAAAGGCTGATGCATCACTGTTTTATTTAGATTGTGTAGGTGTTGCTCTTCACCAGAATTTGGGTTGCAATCAACCACACCAATACTGGTAATCACTGAATCCATTTTACAGAGCTCAATATGTTCTGTAATGGCCACCACAGACTTTCTTGAACTTCCTCCCAAAATATATGTCCCTTTTCTTATCTCTTATGGATATTAAATCTCAGTTCACTTGCAAAGTGAAGTGAGTTGTAATCTTGAATTCAATGAATCTAAATATTTTCTAATCTGACAATTTTTCACTAATTCAAAAATCACTCCACAAACAAAATAATCCATTTTCTTTAAGTAAAACTAAAATGTTACGAGAACAACTAAAATAATGTATTTTCCACTAAACTGAACTGAAAAATATTCTATACCAATATGTAATACTTTTCAGAGTAATTGTAATGAAGTATCCTGATTAAAGTATGTTTTGTAAGAGCTTCATATTGACAGGGTGAAAGCTGTGTTCCTTGACTTGTATATACATTCCACAAATTGAAACAGTTATTAGAGTGATATTTGTAGCTGTTTCTCAGAAAGCTTATATTTTCTTTCATTAGGAAAGTGAATATTTCTTAGATGATAGCTTTTCCTATAATTTTCACTTACAGACAAGAAGCATGATTCCCTAAACTTGTATAGTAAATAACCAATACATTCATGAAGTCAGCTTCCAATAATTTATGAAAAAGTTGTTGAAGGAAAAGCACAAATATCTAAGGAATATCTGCCATAATTCTCCATAAAATTAAAGTTTTTACTTAGTGTCTTTGTATGTGGTTTGAGAATCTCCATTCATGAGCATCCTTCATAGTAATGTAACTGTGTTTTTAGGATTTAATCATTAAATATGTAACTCACGTGTTCCAAAGATTTGCCTCCCCCTAACTTTCTTTAAATTAATACACCCAGTCCACATATTCACTTTCCACTTGGCACCTCTTTGTATCTCAGACTACTGATTACCTTAGGCAACCCCTGAATCCCATTCAAATTTCTTTGAACATACAAATCAGAGCTAGTCTTTCTGTCAGGCAAAAATATTCACACATCTTCTAGTTCTAAAATAGTGATTATATTCCCCATTTCCCATACGATAGACTCTGATATTTTCTGTTCCAAAATATACAGTGCTAATGTAAGGAAACACTGCATTCTCTTATGTACATTATTTAGTGCACTAAGAAATTCAACTTGCTTCTGATTTATATATTTTGAATTACTGGAGCATATAGCAAGTGGGTTCTAAATATCAGAATCATGAAACATTATTATGGTTTTCCCAGTTTACTGGCAACATGCACACTAAATGTGTTTATGAGCATTTTGAGAAACTCTGAAGTTACAGTCCAAAAAAACTTTAGGAATTTTGCCAAATATTCCATGGTTTGGCTGATATTCAAGAAGAACTTTATTGGGCACAATTTTATTGCCCTATTCTGCCTGACATTGATTTGCCTTTGAACCCAACTAAGGTCCATTACTCCATAACTCAAGTTAATGGGTAGGTAGGAAATTTCCTTACCATAGCAGTATTTCTCTCAATATTTTTTATTTATTAAATTTATTGGATGCTCAGAATCAATCAATTTCTAGGAAAACTTTAGAGAGTAATAAAGGATGATACTGAAATGTGTATATCATAGCAAGTCCAATGCGAAGTAGAGAATCAGTGGAGTTTTCCATATAGGTGATAGAATATTTTTATCCTGCTTATCTTGACTTGTAAAATTTTATTAAGCAAGATAACATTTTCTTCCATGATTCAATAATTATAAAATGTAATGATGAAAAATAATTTTTAGATCAGTAGGTAGTTGTGTGTCTTAGTGCAGTACTTCATATTCACATGTAGTCAGGTAAATGGTTCATTGACTTATTACGTAACTGTCTTTCAGTGCTCTACCTGGGAGAACACATTAATAAAGAATAAATTCAGTCCCAGAGAGTTAAACAGCCCTGATAACAGCAGAGAGCTTTATGACAGCTCCTCTTCCTTAAATACCTACTTGTGAATGTCAAACCACTAATCAAAGCAAGAGTTTTGATAATGAACAGAATTGCATTAGAAGGTAATCTCAGCTGATATACCAAGGGATTAGCAGAGACCAACAATAACCCAACTAATCAATCGTGAGATAATATGCCTACTCACTAACTGCTCCGTCAGAAATTTAAATTGCATTTTCTTCTGTACTGCACACTGCATTGTAATTTAGCTTATGAAAGAAGACAAGATAGAAAAGGAGGACACACTGCTGCACACACTATATAATCATCCCCTACACACTGTATAATCATCCCATACATTAAGAAACAGCACCTTACTATCATTCACGAAATGCTTCTCGCTGCCATCTGCAAGGATGACCATTGTCCTGATTTCTGACAGCAGGTATTAGTTTAACTTGTCTTTAGCCTTTATATAAAGGTCTTGTAAGCCACAGTTTTGTGTTTCGCTTCATTCATCCTATCCTACATGTACAAGATTCAAATTCCTGCTATATGTACTGGTCCTTTTGCTCTGTTTGCTGTAACATTCTGTAATATGAATGTATAATATTTTAAATGTCCATCCTACTGTTGATAGTTATTTTTTATTTTTTCAAGTAATATCATGTACTAGAGCACCAATTTTTTGGCATTTCCTTTTTGTATATCCAGAGTGTAGTGTTTGTGCTGAAGGGTATGAGGGACTCACTTTTGCTGCATACTGACCAACAATGGCTGAAAGGGTTTTCATTCCCACTGACAAAGTATGAGGATATAGGTTATCCATCACCATTAAATTTAGGATTAATGTCTACTTATTTTAAATTTAGGCATCTTGGTGGATGTGCAGTGATATTACCATGAAATTTTAATTTGCATTTTTGAATGAGTATATAAAGCCAAACATCTGTTCATGTTTTCATAATTACAAACACACATGCACACACACTCAAAAGTTTTGAACTAAACAAATGTTTTGAATTCTTTGAGTAAATAGCTACTTGTGGAATTTCTGAGTCAAAGGATAAGTGTTTTCCAAGGAGATCCTCTGTTTGTATCCCTACTAGTCATACAGAATTATGTAATTATTGGATGTGTCTCCAGCACTGACACGTGCAGTGGTCTGGATGTATCCCTGCATGGGCTGGGGAGAGCTGGGGCCCCACTGAAAGGAGCAGGCCCTGGGCTGTGCCTTGGGAGGGTGTCTTACCTGTGATCGCCATCTCCCTTCCCTTTTGCCTGCTCCCCCTCCTGTCCTCGGTGCAGTGAACCACTTTGTCGACTCCATGCCTGCTGCTCCTTACCATGATGTTATGCCTCAAATGGACCCCAAAATAACAGATCCGACTTACCATGGACTGACACTTCTGAAACCAGAACTACAATAAACTTTTCTTCCTTTAAGCTGTACTTCTCATGATTTAAAGATTATATCCAATGTTTAGACCACATTGTATCGTTTCTCATGGAAAATAAAAGTATACCTTTATTCCCCCAGCCTGGAATTTGCATTATCACTGTCATACATTTTACTTCTACATATGTTATCAAACTGGCAACTCTTTATAAAAATAGGAGTCACTCTGAACTCCAGGATCATTTTTCCTCTACTGGAAGGAATTTCTGTAATGTGTTTTAGACTACTGGGCTCACATATTGTTTTTGCAGGTTTTGTATGTTGTATAAGTAATAAACTGCATACAAAATTCTAGATTGCCAGCACCCCCTCAATCAAGAGGATGTGGCTTCACAACTTCATGGATCATTCAATTTTCTAACAGAATTCCATCATCCTTTATTCTCCTAGACATGTGTCTTCCTTCTGGAGAACATCTCCGTAACTGCTTTGAAGATTTTCTTTATCACTGGTATTAATAGTTTTAATACTTTTTTGGCATTTTGCACTCATTGAAATTTTTGTTACTGTGTATGTAGGATTCGTGTCAAATTTTGAAACCGACTGACAACCATTTGTTATAGTTTTCTCTCCTGAACTTCAATTTCTGGAACTCTAATTCCACAAATACTAAGTTTCTTAATACTGGTTTACAGCTCACTGAAAAAACAGTTCAGTTTTTCTGTCCTGTTTCTTTTGTTTTACTTTGAGTAGTTTTTATTTATAGGCAACATCTAGATTTCTGTGGATATTTAGGTTTTAATTTTCTAATAGTTTCATGCAGGTTTGAGCTGTCGTTTTGCATATTTCCAGCTCTTTCTGTCATGCCCACGTTTCCTCCACCTTCTTTTGCATTGACATCTTCTCAGTTGTTGTTAGCATTGCCTGGTCTGATTATTTTATTATTTCATTTATTTCTGGGTCTACAATTGTTTCCTAATTTGCCTCTTTGTTAGTACTTTCTCTACTTCTTTGCATGTTTGAAATCGAGCAGCAAACATTTTTAATGTTACACAGTTGGATTCTGAGAACAGTGGGAAACGGTAGAGTTCTATAATTTTAGATATTTTGTGATACATAAAGTTACTGGAAAACAATTTGCTGTTTTCAGGATGTATTCTGTTTAAAATTTTAGGGGCAAATATAGCCCTTAGATGAGATGTAAGTTGACCCCTCTATGAAGATAAATGTATCTTGGCATACTTCAAATGATTTGTATTATGTTGATAGGTTTTTCCACTATGGTTAAGCCAAACTCTACTAAGTTATGAGAATTTTGTTATTTTTTTGCTTTGGCAGAGGTTGGTTTTCTTCACAACATGACAGTGGTCAATGTAGGGTTTGTGAGTACTAAATGTGAACAATTTGAAGCATATCTTTAGGTTAATATAAAAACAATGCAAAATTATGTGAAAATTTACATGTGGCAAGAGATATTTATGTAAGTGAAGAAAATAGAGCACAATAATCATAAACATCAAAAAGATGATATAAAAAACAAATATAAAATGATAATAGTTGTGTAGTTGATCTTTATTTGACTTACTCAGACTCTTGTGAGTACCGTTTTGTATTGTTTCTGACTTTTGTGTATTACAATAGTCCATGTGGCACAAACTGATTGATTTTACTGCCGTTACCATAAGATCCAAAGTGTTTCCCCCAGATCTCTTCTGCTCACCGGTGTGGCTTTGGGAAGGTGAGCGGGTGTGCGGAGGCCGCAGTGATGGTTGGATTACTCCGGTGGTGCGTTCTTGCGCTGTCTGGAGGGCCTGCCTGGAAGTCTGTGACCCGGGCTCTGACATGGAAGGACTGACTTAAATCCCCGAGGTAGCCTTTGCTCTCCGCTTCCTCTCTACTAGGAGGGGAGCAGCTTTCACGCGTGCTGCTCCTCCACCCTGCTGTTTCTGCCGGCCAGTCATGGGCAGAACCCTTCCAAACCCTCAGCCGTAACGCGCTGCTGCATCTTTGCATTTTGAGTGTCGAGTGTTTTGCCCCAGTGACAGGAAACTGACTAATACAACTGGGCTAATGACATTATAATTAATACTTATTTGAGATGTAGAGTTGATACGACTGCATAATGAAGTAGGCAATTTCAAAAGAATAAGGAAATTATTAGCTGTCACGGGGAATGAAAGTTAAATAGTTTACATGATTTAATCTAATTTATACACACACAAGCACATGCATATAGATATTAATTTATTCCATCATTCCAAATGCTAATTCTAATATCCAGTTTAAATGAGTGAAGCTTTGAATTCTTACATTCATTAATAATGTTCTACGTTATAATTCATTAATAATGTTCTATGTTACAATTATTTATTAACATTTTGAAATGTATTAAAGTCTGGTTGTTCTTATAGACGTTTGTGAGAATGACATTTTCTAATTTGATGAGAAAACTATATTAAGATAATTTGGGGAATAATATTAAATCTAAAAGTTAACACTACTAAGCAAAGAATATGGTTTGCTATTCTAGTTACATTTATAAATAACTCAATAATATTTAAATCACTGGAGTCCATATATATTTTTGCTTCTTTTGTACATTTTGGTTCATGTATTTTCCATATGCTATTATTGTTTGTCATTATTTGATGCAAGGAAAGATACTAATTTTATACATTTGTACTTGGAGAAATCTTCGTACTTTGGTTTTTCCTCTAATGTGTGATTCTTTTTGTCTGGAACATTCGCTTACTGGACTTTTGATAATGTCTACAGAATTTGTTAAATGATAGCAATAGGAATTGAAGGCTTTGTTACTTATGTTTTATATTACATTTTAATGCTAGATGAGAATATTTCAATTTTTTTTATTTTGTGCTTGTATATCACCCCACCTCATGGCTTCTCTTATGTTACTTTTGTAAAACAGCATAGCTCTCCCAATCTTCCTTATCTTGTGAAGGATATTAATTAAGTAAATTTTAGCTCATTCAAATGCAAGCATTGGAACTTTCCCAAAGATTGATAACTTTCAAAAATAGTCTGTGATATTTCTTAATAGCATTGTCAAACTCTTGTTTGGCCAAAGTTTCCAAAGAATTTAACACCACGGATCTGTATGTGATGTGCCAGCACCACAGAGCAATTTATCTCGAAGCTATTTCAGGCCACACAGATCTTTCAGATAACTGGCTGGGAGTGAAGAAAAAAATAAAGATGGCAAAGGAGAGGCTATAAACTACCCAAGTGTGATAATTTAAGTGATGGAGAGGAGTATGTTTACAAATTCACTGAGATATATTTTGTGATGTGTTCACAAAACACGGTTTGGCTGGGGGGTGAAGGAACCACAGTGGAGCAAAGGAATAATTTACGAGAGCCGGGAAAGCTGGTGGTTTCCATTTACAAATCCCAGAAACCTGATGCACATAATGTAGGGTCCCAGATGTAATAATATTAAGGATTTTGACTAGTATAAAAGAATGCCTGGTGACAGGAATAAACTCCAACTTTATAAAAATCATCAGGAGTTGTTGAAATTATCAGTTATAAGACACATGATTCTAACAGGAAAGACACTTTCTATGAGTATAGGGGCCAAATAGAGTAGAGGTAGAATTGTTTTTAAGGTTAACTGCATCACTATCTTAGAATGATATGACTAATAAATGGGTAAAGGATATTTCTATAGAAATCATGAGAAAATTTCAAAAAGGATTTGAAGAAATCCTCATATTAATTTCTCAGATCTGTGAGTTTTCTTATTTTAACAGATACATGATATGTTCGCATTTTTCTTTGCTCTATATTAAAAGAGATTGTCTTTTGTTATTCATCAAAGACATTTAAGTACACAAGAGTAGCATGTTCAAGGTGATAGAACACCAATCACTTTTACAGCATCATGGCTGTACAAACCTTGACGATTGCCTTGTTCTTGAAAGAGATGAGAAGAGAGGAAAGCAAGTCAAGTATGATACAAGTTTAATTGAGAAAAGATGTCAAACACAAAACAACAAAGATAATAAAAGAACTTTTAAATTACTATGACTGTACAGATAAAGCTCTCATTCTGTATTTACTCCTATACTCTACAACATGACCAATGGAATGGGGAAAAGGAGCAGAGAAGAAAAAGAAAATATGTTAGCTAAGATAATTGTGCTATTAATTTCTATTAGTTCATTGAAAGGAAGAGTTTGTGCTTACATTGTTTGATCAATGTTGCATGCCTATATCTTATAATCTGAGCAACTACTTTGAACATAACAACATGCAATATAATAGCTGTTGCTAATTTTCTACCATCTTGTTTTGAAATTCTGTATTGTAATAGAAAATAGAAACAGAAGAACAGAACCATCAAGGCGATGTTACTGATAAGCAAGTCAAAAATGAAACAAGTGACCACTTTGAGCCACATTTCATAGTTTAATTTTATAACTTAGTACTAAAGTACACTTTTCAGAAATGGACTATACTTTTTTGATAATCCAATAATTAAAAACCAAATGTGCTAAATATAAATTTAAAACACAGTTCTATAATTAAAATAAGTAGAGTAAAATAAATCATATGTGTAAAAAGAGGAACAATTTGAATTATGTGTAGGCTGATCTTAGCCATTTACTTCTGAAAGGCTTCTGTTGAAAACAAAGCAGGGTTAGATGAAAGGAGTGGGAGAAGAGTCAAAACAATGACTCATTTACTTCACCTCTATTTTCCTCCACTCATACAGTTTTAGAATCTTGCTCTGCAACATAATAAAATCACTTGTTTCTGTCTCAGATTATGTTTCCAAGAATTCTAGAGCTAAGAAAATAAGTGTCCTCAAACTATAGAGAAAAAACAAGACCTGACCATATTGTATAGTCTTGTAATCCAAGATTAGCATGAATCAAGTAACCTGGAAATCGGTAGAGCTGGCGGAGATCAGTGTTGGAAATCAAGCTGGTGTTCGTACAAGATGAGTCTGTGAAATCTGTGATCATGATATAAAAAAAACTGGATTTTGGGGGCTTATTTAATGTAGTTCCTTTCATAAATTGTGTGCTTAACAGTGTAGGAGGAATGCAGCATTTGCCCCTTTATTCCCCATGAGAACATCTCCTTCTCCTTTCCTGAGATAAGGAGGCCAACAAGAAGCCAGTGGTCCAAATTGGGAATATAACCTGGAACTAAGAAGATAAGCAGAACAGAAACCTGTTGATTAGACACAGAACTTTCAAGACAAAAAATTATATACAACGGGTAAAAGTAAGATCTCTAGCATTCCTTAATAGACACTGAATTTAAGTCTAAGCACACAGAGTAGGTACATTATATAAGAAAAGCAACATTTAAAACATATATATGACATATTTATGACAAGGGTTTAAGGAATTTGTACTTTGTAACCTTGTCTATAGAAGATTTATATTATTAAAACCACTTAAACCATCATTACAAGTTCTTAGCTGATAACTACAAAACTTATTACATAAATTATAAAACACTAATACTAAAATTATAAAACACTAATACTAAAAACTTAGTTCATTAACAGCATAGTTATTTTTTCTGTATTTTGGATATATGTGCTATGAATTGATAAAAATTATGTAATACTCTCCATCTTCTCAAATAAAGTTATTCTCTCCTTACACTTATATGTAACTTTTCTAGGTCAATAGATATATAATTTACCTATAAATTATAAGATTTAATCTGGGTGAAAACTTGTATTTGGGATGAAAATTATGCAAATGTTATGGATTTGAAGATAGAAGAGATTACTACAATTCTCTTTGAAATGAAATCTATGTTTCATATGTGTGATAGCGTGTGTTAATAGGGTCAAAGCAAAAGTGTGAATGTCATGCAGTTCTTTGTTTTTGTTTTTATTAGTCAGATATATAAACATATTTTCTAGCTAATTTCCACACCACCTTCATAAATATGATTAAAATACACAATTTTTGTTTGTTGCTATATATCTGTTTTTTTCCTTTCAATTCATGTGGTTTCTGTTTTGTTTTGGTTTGGTTTTTGCTTTGTTTTGTTTCGTTTATCTTTTTGAGACAGGATCTTGCTATGCAGTTCAGGCTGGCCTTGAGCCCACTTTGCAGCCCAGACTGGTCTCCAACTTGCAATGATCCTCCTGCCTCAGCTTCCCAAGTGCTGGCATTAGAAGCATGTGCCACCATGCCCAGCCATGTAGTTTCAAAGAAGAGACTATAGATGTGCACCATCAAGGCAGTTCTGGGCCCAGGAGACATCATCCTCCCTCTGGTGAAGCATCAAAAGGGTCTGTGACCTGAGTCTCTTCCATTAAAATAAGTCTAGTGATTTACCACAGTCTATAAAATAAAAGGAACCTCCCTGCCCTGTGCCCCGTTCTGGTTACATGGATGGTGTAAAGTGGAGGCATCTGGTAGATTCTGAAAGCAAAGTTATTCAGGACAGAAATGTTAGCAATGCACGTGTCCACTATCCTTATATAGAGAGAGAAATTTTGTTTTTCATTAAAGAAAACCAAAATAACAAAGACAAACACATAAACAAAACAGCACAGAGAACAATAAAAATGATACAATTTCAAAATGGCTGTTATAGTAAATGCTTATTTTTTTTTCTTGACCAATATTGCACACTTGAATTTGATAATCAGAATGACTGATCTAAAAACAACAATATGCAGTTGAAGAACTGCTGTTGAACTCCTACCATCTTGTATGGTGAAGCTCTGCATAATTTCCAATGTTCTCTTTTTATTACTTGTTACTGTCTTTGGTTGTTTGATCAATCCTACATTCTTATGTCTGGTGGACTGAGCAACTTCATTGAAGATAACAGTATGTAATGTAGCAACCATTGTTAATTCCTACCATTTTGTTTTGAGGTTATGTATCATTTTTGTTGTTTTTGTGTTGTTTGGATTTTTGTCTTCATTGTTGTTAGTTTTTTAATTTAAAAAAAAAGAACAGAAATGTCAAGAAATCAAGAAAACTGATTCCAAATATTGTTTAAGACAAGACTCAGCTTTACTGGAGGTAGAGTTATATGTAGAATTCTTTGGCAAACAAGATAATGAACTCTGTTATTGATCTAGCTAGTGTGAACTGGATGCCCTGCCACTATCAACTAAGGAGATACAAGAAACAATTAAGACATAAAACAAGTAGAGAAATGATTTCATGTGTAAGTGTGGTTTCTTTGTCAGTAATTATTCTCTTCATTCACTAGGACTTAGACTCATATATTGCAATAATCCCCCCAAAATATCTGCAGGTAAGTGCACTGTCATCCATTGCTTCAACAGTAATCAACCATAAACTAGGGATCTCTAAAATAGATATTTAATATGCTAATTTTCAGTGTCCTTATAAAAGTCACAAAGATAATCTGCTCTCCTTATTACACAGAACAGATACTCTCTGAAAGTAGAGTACATTTACATGATAGTGATATGTTCATTTGAATATACAATAAATTCAAATGATTAAATTTTCTATTAAGACAGAAAGCTCTGTTGAATAGGTGATGCTGTCATGAGAAAATAGCAAGATAAAAATATTTTTTATATACTTATTAAAATTGTGCCCACTCCAAACTACCTGATTGTAACCACTGAAACTGGAATGCTTAACTTCAAATGCACTATATTTCAATTTCTTTCACTATGAGTGCAATTTCAGTATCTTCATATTTATAATAAACAACTTGCAATACATTCTACAGTTTGGGAATTGTCCTTGGTCTATGAGCCAGAAATATTATACATTTTGGCAGCATTCTAGCCCCTGGGACTTGAGTTAAATAACTTTGAAGTAATACAGAATTTGAGGATGAGAAAGACAAAGAATTTAAATGACTTGCTAGTGTTTTATGTCTTCTCTAAAAGAAGCCAAATGTAAATTTGATCTTTGCATTTTGAGTGCTTATATACACACAAATGTACACACATAGTTTTATAAGCATCTGTCACCTTAATGGTTGATAATTTCTTCAAAACTCACCCACGTCATGCATTTGAGGGATTCATTTTATTTCATCGATATCATCCTGTTTATGAGACACAGGCAAGGTTGCTGTGGTCAGCAGAGATGTTGGCCCGAATGTATGACTAAGTTTGGTGGAAGTGAGATCCCACAATGGCAACTGATTCCAAATCCTCTCAACCAGTTCAGGAATTGTACACAGCTATCTATTTGAAGACCTTTGTTACAAAGCATTGCAAATAAATACAGTTTTATCTGATGAATGGACAAATATTTGTATACTTTTTTGATTATAACTATTCTTTAATTTTATGGAAAAAAGACATGAATGATCAAGAAAAGTCTGCATTTCTTTTTAAATTTTTTCCTTTATTGCAAAGTAGATAATTCCTTTACAGATTTAGGCATCAAATGAATTCTATAGCTTCTGCTCAAATAATTTACATGGAAATATTTTTTTAAAAACTACTTGCTGAAAAATACTTACAGAGGTAGAACATATACCTGGATATACTTATCAGAAATGATTTAAAACAAAAGAGAAATTCTTCTGTTTCATAAATAAATGTTATCGTTTAACTGAGATTTAAAAATACGAAGAATTGTCTTTTGTTACATTTGCATGGTATGTCTCTAATTTCCTTATGTGTAATTAGTGAAATTTGCATAATCATAAGGTAGATCCAAGCTCTAGCCTGAGTGACATTGACTTTTTAAGTATTCTTTATCTGAAAGAAGGACAGGGTTTTAAAATTAAAACTTAACTAAGTATTTCCAAATATAGTTCCCTGGGCTTCTTCAGTGCGGCAGTGTTTTATCAGTACACGTTTACCGTACGTAAGTGTGCGCTCATCTTGAGGAGTAGGTATGTGGACATGATGTAGCTGATTTTCTCACCTACTTCTTCCCACCCACATTCCTCCATCCACGTCTAAAACCCCTGACCCATTTCATTCTGTGTTTCGGTCTTAGCTCATGTTTACGACATGCTATTTGCATTCACTGACGTTATCAGGCCCCCACGTGTGGCAAATCACTGACGTTATCAGGCCCCCACGTGTGGCAAACCACTGACGTTATCAGGCCCCCACGTGTGGCAAATCACTGACGTTACCAGGCCCCACGTGTGGCAAACCACTGACGTTACCAGCCCCCACGTGTGGCAAACCACTGACGTTACCAGGCCCCACGTGTGGCAAACCACTGACGTTACCAGGCCCCCACGTGTGGCAAATCACTGACGTTACCAGGCCCCACGTG
>PVLD010011246.1:0-44993 GCA_004027595.1 Dinomys branickii
ATCTCTGTCGGGAGTCGTTGGGGGGCTGCGCCGGCTCGGGGGGGCGGGAGGGATCGAGGGGTCCGCACTCTCAGGGCGCTAGGACCCAGCAAATTCCTCTCTCCTCTTCCGGCGGCTTTTGGGGCCCTCCGCGCGGCTCGCCCGACACGCGCGAAACGTGAGACCGCCGGGCGTCTCCGCCGCTAGCAAGCCGATCTCTGTCGGGAGTCGCCGGGGGGTTGCACCGTCTCGGGGGGGCGGGAGGGCCCGAGGCGGCTGCGCTCCCACTGCGCCTGGACCGATTCCCGCTTCTTCCCCGCGGGGATCGTTCCCGGCTCCCAGCATCTGGGACTTTCCCACGTCTCGCCCCGGCAGCCTGGTTCGCCCTACCACATCTCCCCCGGCATCTCAGAGAAATACGCCCAGTTTAAACTTCCCAGCCGAGGTTCCGGCATTCATGCTCACCAAGTCTGTCTCGAGCTGGTGGTGTTTATTAAGGAGGTTCGCTCCCTTGCTGCTCACCCGGTCGCCATCTTCCCCGGATCCTCCAGATTTATTCTTCTACTTTTACTCAGTGCTGATAAAAGTTTTGAACCTATAATTCAATGACGACTGATAAATTACATTGCAATCAACACCACAAAGTCATTTTAAGACTTTCATCCTCCTCAAGATAAACTTCCTGCCAGCTCACAGGCAACCCCTACTACAGATCCAACACCCAGATTAGAGTTTATCTACTTTCTGTCACTATAAATTTGGCTTTTCTGAACTTCTCTTAAATGAAATTATAAATATGTGATCTTTTGTGTCTAGCATCCTCCATTTAGCATATGTTTCCAAGGTTCATCCATGCTATGGTCTGCATTAGTGCTAGATTTCTCTTAATTGTCTATTGGTATTCTTTCACACAGACACACCATTTTTTGTTTATTTACCACTTACTGGACATTCAAATTTTTTTTCTATTTTTTAACTAATAGAATAATGCTGCTGATAAACATTCACACACAAATCTTGTGTGAACATATATATAATTTCATTTCTCTTGGGCAGATAAGTAGGATTAAAATTGCTGGTGATGTGCTATACTTATGTTTAACAATTTAAGAAACTGCACAAGTTCCAAAGTGACTGCACTGTCATTCTGACAAACATAAATTTCCTGAATACCAGATAATAACTATTAATGCGATTTCAACAAGTCTGGATGTCCTAATCCAGGTAGACTCTGTAAATTTAACCAGATGGAGTACTTCCACCTTCCACCCTTTTATCCTACCGTATTTTTTGCTACAGTGATATAATTTGGCAAGTAAATTTGAACTACAGAGATGCTATAAAAATGCTAGTTACTTGGAAGTATTAGGAAATTCAAATACAATTGGACCAGCAAAAGTAACCTTTATTTCCTTGAAAATATTCTTGAGAAACATCAGAAACCTTCACAACACTGTCGCATATTTATTGTGAAAAGGTCTCTGGAACACCAGAGAGATGAAGATTAACGAAGAATGGCTCCATGAGATAGGGGGATCCTTCAGTAAAGTTATCTCTGTAAAGAGACAGAAGCGAGTCCCCTGATTTCGTTTTTACAGCAGCGTAACAGTTCTGTGGAAAACAATATTTATGTGATACTCTTGCTTGAGTAGTCAACGAAGAAGAAAGAAAAAAGGAAAGCAAATATCGTTCATAGATCAACAGATGTCTCTTCTCCTTGAGCGAATTCTGCACTGTCAATCTCAAAAGAGCCAATATATAACCATGACGTTGAAC
Organism: Dinomys branickii; assembly: GCA_004027595.1. Classification (NCBI taxonomy): domain Eukaryota; kingdom Metazoa; phylum Chordata; class Mammalia; order Rodentia; family Dinomyidae; genus Dinomys; species Dinomys branickii. The sequence goes on from PVLD010011246.1 coordinate 1,756, forward strand.
AGAGTTCTTAATACGAAGAATGAAACATTCAGCTTTCCACGAAGGAAAAAAAAAAATCTAAATTTCAATTTTAAAAAATTTTACGGAAAGAACAAGACCTCCCCCTAGTGGATAGTTTGAGCATTTGGTTTTATAGTGTACTTTGGTATTTACACAGTAAAATATCATAATGGGTGCACAGAGCGAGAGACACAAAGGAGAAGTATCGATAATTAGTCCCTTTTTACTCATGATGCCCATTAAAATCTCAAAATAGTAGTCTAACCTTGGCGAGTGACGGGGAAAGGTACAATGGCCAATAATATACCTAAAAATAAATGTAGGAAATAGAAGCAAATGAAAGAAGGCAAACTTTTAGAAGCATGGAGAATATTTAGCTAGATTATTAAACATGTGTTTATATCGTAAACCCTAGAGTATTTCCATTAGCAATCGCATGGATAGACTAGATTTTTCTGATGGTCCAGAAGACCAAAAGCGACCATAGTTTTAAATTGCATCATTCTCAAAAGCGAGTATAGAATACTGAGAACTATATATGAGTTTCCAGATCAGACTGGCAGATTGATTAAAATGGTTTTATATGAGTTGATCAAAATTCTGATTGAATTGTGCTCTAATGTGTTCTTTAGTTGTTTATTAGGATCTTACCACCTGTATCGAGATTAAAGAAAAAATACACTTTGAGGATACTGGTTAGGGTTGGATATAAATTATTTTAGCCCCAAACAGTCCTCCATTGCCCCTCTTTTATAGAGGAAAAATGATACAGAAGTGGCAAAACCAGAATCTGACCCAGGAAATCCAAAGGCATGTTGTTCACCTTTCAATAAAAAGAGAAAGTCAGCACAGTATAAAGCAAAGTCACATTGTTCACATTTTTTAGGAGAAATGTGCTTTATGTTTTAATTTATTTATTTGCTAATCTTCAAAAATGTCTGAACTTCCCAATTTAATATTGGAACAAACACTGAACACGCAAAAGTCCTGAGTGCTTTCTCCCTGCCTTCACTTCCTGTTCGTACTTTAGATCACTCCTTGACCTTTCCAGAAGTGTCCTGCTCTTCTTCCTAGTTTCCTGGAAGTGAAGACATGTGCTGTTGTGTTGATGTCACTAGGGCCGTGATGAGATATATCCTAAAGTGGTTGTGTTCTTTATACCCACTGCCAGTCACCACCACAGAATACAGAATGTGAGCTGCAACCTCCTTTTAGGGGAAATACACTTGAAGGAACATGAAGATCATTTGTCAAAACATCTCCACGATCTCTTTTCCATTCACTGCATAACAGTGCTGTCTAGAATCCCCTGCTCCTCCACAGAGGAGCTATGACTGGCCTGTGGCAGGACAGCTCCTGGTCATATTACATTTTTCTTTATTGCAGAGTAATTGACATATTTGCCCCCATCTTAAAAATGCTGGTAGAGCCCTGCACATTTCCAAACATATACCTAGGAGAAAAGATACACACCTCTGTTGAAAACCGTAGCAAAATTCCTTCAGGCCCCAAAACTTTTATCTCTTACTTTGCTCAAAGATTGCTAAGTGTAGAGAAAAATTACTAAAGATGAAAAAAACAAAGCAAAATTAAACCAAAAGGTCACTTTGAATCCACTCACACTGCCGCTGGTCTCCCTCAAAATGCTCACTCTTGCCCTGGTCCGAAGCACTGCTGGAAACCCTCTTTGGTGAACGTCTTTACAAGGTGTGATCAGAAAGACGGTGAATGCTGCTGCTCGCTGCCACCAACAAGGCAGCTTTGAAAAACAGCTCAGTGCCTCTCTGTCTGGTTTATTCACCAGATCTGGCCCCATGCGGCTTGTGGTCCTTCCCCAAAGCAGAACTGACCATGAAAGGTAAATGTTTTGCATTTCTTCAAGACATTGACAGCTAAAGCAGAGGAATTAAAGATCCTCTAGCTACTCCTGCTTGTTTTTAGGTTCCTGCAGTTTGGACTATAATTTTCCATCCTTTCACTTTCAGTCCAAGTCTATCTTTGCATATGAAGTGTGTTTCATCCCAGAAAAATATACACAGGTCTCATTTTTCAATCCAATCTGCCTGTCTGTATCTGTTGATTGTAGAATTAGGACCACTGCCATTGAGGGTTAGTATCAAAGAGGTTCATATCAATACGTGTAATTTTGTTGTTTGTGTCTACTGCAGTGATGAACCTTTTAGAGCTTTCAGGGATAAGAAACAACCGGCTGTGGCACATATGCCAGAGGTTCGTCTCTGCTGGTCTAGTGTTTGCCTCATTTCTGTTGCTTATCCATCTTTCTGCCTTCCCAAATGAGAAATATCCTTTTCCATGATTTCATGGTTGCTGTCTTCTTGGCCTGTTTCAGATTCTCTTAAGTATTCTCTGCAAATGGCTTAGTGCTCATGGAATGCCTTAATTTAGACCTAGTATAGAAGACTATTATGTCACCTTCAATTTTGAAGGATAGACTTAGATGATATAGTATTCTGTATTGAGAATTATTTTAAGGGCTTGAAATACATCATTCCAAGGCATCCAAGCCTTTAAGAGAAATATATTCAGTTTGCCCTTATAAATGACTTAGCACTTCTGTAGTGTGACTCAGTTTTCAATATTATTATTTATTTTGTATGTCTGGCATTGACTATGATAAGTCATATTCTTTATGAGGATGTCTCCTAGGGTTCCAAACGGCATCTTTTCTTGGGTTTCCATCTTTTTCCCAGGTTTGGAAAATTTTCTGCAATAATTTTGGTGAATAGATTTTTTTATGCCATTAACATGTACTTTCTATTTATATATCACTGAAGCTGATAATTCTTGAATTTGCTCATTCAGAGTTGTCTAGAGCACTGAGATAATCATTTCATTGTTTCTTGTTCTTCTTCATTATTACAGGCTGAATGTTCCAGTATATCCACCCTTGTATACAACTTATCTTCAAGTCCTGGTGTTCTACCTTCCAGTTCATCTACCTCTGAGAATTTCAGTTGAATCTTTACATTACTATTGAGGCTTTAATTTCTAGAATTTGCACTTGATTCCTTTCCAGAACCTCTCTCTCCTTACTGAAGTAGTCATTTGTATACTGAATCGTCTTTTTTACTTTGTTTAGGGACTTACGTGAGCTCACTGAGCATTTTAACTATCAGCTTCTGAAATTCTTCATCTGGGATGTAACTGCTTCAGGATCTGTAGGCTCAGATTTTGGAGAGTTATGAATGTTTGGAGGCATCTGTTGCCTTAATCTCTCATGTTTCTTGTGGTTTTGTGTTGAAGTTTGTAGATCAGTCAGAAATCTCTACTGCTCTTGGGCAGAGATTTCTTCAGTAAGTGATTTTTTCACTGCCATGTGCCTGCAGCTTTGGGTGTGACTCAGCATGAAAGCACCCACTCAACCTAGCCATTGTACTAAGTTCAATCCCTCACACAGCACTGTGAAAACAACTACCTATAATATCAACCAAAGAAATGACCATATATCAATATACAACTTCAGACTTCCTTTACAAGTTCTATGCTCTTTCACTAACCCAGGAAGATAAATGAATAAGAATAATGTAGGTCAGCTAGGGTGAAAAAAAAAGATAAAAGATCTTCTAATATTGATATAAAAGATAAAAGATCTGATAATATTTACCGGCCAGGAAAGAGGGCAGGAAAAGGTATATGCAGGGGAGGAAAGAAATAATGATAGGGAAAGAAAGTTAGAGAAGATAAATCGAACTCCAAAACAACTCTTGGTGTGCAAGAGTATAACATGGTAAGAAACCATAGAAACAAAAGCAGTAACTACTACTGTAATACACACACTCCACCTCCTGCATATACAAAAGAACACACACACCAGAAAAATCAAGTGTAAGCCAGGCGTGGTGGCATACCCGTGTTATCGCAGCACTAGTGGGGCTGAGGCGAGAGGTTCATTGCAAGTTTGAGGCCAGGTTAGGCTACATAAGGAGTTGAAGGCCAACTTGAACTACATAGTGAGACCCTATCTCAAAAATACCCTCACCCCCAAAGGAAGTACATATCCCTCCTTCTGATGCTATTCATATGGGAGGCAATTCTTGGATGCTGGCTGATTAAAAGGGGAACAGTGAAAATGTTTTCTTTTTTCGTCTAGAGTTCTCCTCCATCTCTGTCCAAGTTAGAGAAACCACTGGTGCAGGCAGGAGGCTGACCTGCTCCTCTCTGTGGTCCTGGATGAGTGCTCCCATACCACTGCCAGAAATTGGACAAGCTCACACCTGCAGGCTTGATCTTTCCACACCTGAATATGAGGGCACAAGAAAATCTGAGCTGTCTGCTGAATCTGTCACTCACGTGGTCCACGGGCAGGTCAGGGGCACAGGCCAAAGCTCCACACATTTCCAGGCTGTGCTCTTGGAGGCACGGCTGCCCAGTGTCTGCATGCTCTGTGTTCCCTGTGAACGCCCGGAAGCAGATGGAGCCCATACGCAGATGGGTGAGCAGAGTTTGTATTAGGGGCCTTGGGTGCCCAGCTTTCTGCTGGTCCCTGCAGCCTCGCCTCAGCCCCTCCCCCACGACAATACCCCACGTGGTCACACCCTTTGCCCGCTGTGACATTTGAGCTGCCACGGTTTTGTGTTAGCCATCAGCCCTGCTGAGATTCTTCCAGCGCAGAGTTCAGCCTCTTTTGAGCCAGGGTCAAGGCCTTCCTCCTGATCTCACGGTTTTAGTTCTATTGTGTCACAGTCACCTTTGTCCTGAGCCCATGTCATTAGGGAGGTGTGCTCTTCCTCCCAGCGGTGCAGTGGCTGTTAGGTCTGGGAGCTACGGAAAATGCGGGCACTGTCGGCCCCCAAACAAGGGGAGTTACCCAAGAGGCTTCCGGCCCCAATTCTGCCCAAATCCAGCACCTTGCTTTGTTCTACCAAGACAAGATGCCATGCCTAGCTAAGACTGCTAACCTGTGTCTTTTCAACTATTCATCCTATTCTCATACTACCAACCTATCAAATACAGAGCAAACATATGTCCTCCATCTCTCCCTTTATAAAGACTTCTGTGGTTAGTCAGTCACCCCGTCCTGCAAATTGTTCTCCCCCTGGGAACCACTCTGTCTTTCTTTCTCTCTCACACACGCTGCTGGAAAGTTCAAGCCCCTTTAACTGTTCTCCCAAGTTATTTCAACAAGAACCTGTCTCCTCACACTTAGATTCCGTTTGTCACTCCACAGCAAAGTTCTGACCATGCCATTACCAAGTTTGAAAAGTTTCAAGGGCTCTGCAAAACAAACTGAAAATTCCAAATCTTCAACGCTCCAAAATCTGATAAATTCTGAACACCAATAGGATGCCAGAAGTGCAAAAATCTACACAATGGAACTTTGTTATTTGAATAAAATTATCTAAAATATTGTTGAAAGTTACCTCCAGGATACATGTACAGTTGCATATAAAATTGTCCCATGCCCAAGATATCTCATTGCACATATGCACAGAATTCAAAATGTGAAACACTTCTGGCCTTAACCATTTCAGGTAAAGGATACTTAACCTAACATGTACCTAGTCAACTTCTTTCATTTCAGTATCTCCTGTAACCTGGCCCCAACCTCCCTGACGTCATTCTCCCACAAAAGTATGCGTAACTGAGCCATAGCAGGCTAATCGCTGTTCCCCAAACAAACCCATTTTATGCCTTCAGTAATGCTGTTGCTTCTCTCTTACTTCTTTTCTACCTGCTCAATTTCATTCAGCCTTTAATATGTGGATCCAGTATATGCTACAAAGTATTATTTGGGATACCACAAAGAAAGAATTTCCTCCGCATATTATTTCTTGGTGACTGCTATATCTCTATTTTGTGTTCATTATATATTTATTCTCATTTCATTAGTGTCATTTGTACTCTCCATTTCCTACATAAAGTCCTTGAAAGCAAACTTGGTGTTATGATGTCTATGCTCTCAAAGTGGAGCTCAAGGCTCGTTATATTCTTAATGGGCCTCCTCAGAATTCGTATTTTGAAATCAAACCACCAGTGTGATGTTTGTAAGAGGTGGGACTTTGGGAAGTGACAGGGTCATGAAAGCAAAGCCCTTATGAGTAGGATTAGTATTCTCATTTAAAAAAAAAAAGAGCCCAGGAGAGCTGCCTGCCCCCCATAGCCACTCATGAGAACACCACAAGAAACTCCCATCTGCGAAAGAGATGTCACTAGGCATTGAATCTGCTGGCACATTGATCTTGGACTTCCCACTATAAACCAGGGAGTATTTTGGTATGGTAATCACACCAACTATCATAAGGCTTTTAGCAATTTCATCATAACATGTTAGTGCAAAGACCGTGAAGACCACAGGCTTTTTTGACCACAACTGTATGGTCACCACTTAATATAGCACTCGTAACTGTTTTAAATACATATTGAATAAATGACTACTGAATGGCTTTACACTAAATCTTCAGTAATTACTGATTCAATTTATCTTGTCTTCGTTGTTAGTTTTAATTTGACAGATGTTTCAAATTCATTATTTGGTCAGAATCTACAGTAATGGATGAAGTTGAAGAAAATTGTATTTCTATGTAATGCCACAGGGCATTATGTGCAATGTACACACATAATGACATCCTTATACAAAAACAATCCGATAATGAAACACTTCAGTCTTTAGTTATTTGCATAAAATATTTGCATAAAATATTTCCAATACTGAAGACAACTATCTTTCATTATCATAAATGAAAATATATAATTCATAACTTTGCTTAAGAGCTGAGAGAACTTACCTTCACCACCGTATGCAACTGCCAATAAAACTTCTAAAATCTATGAAATTATGGTGCTTACATTAAAAATAAGTTAATACCCCTAAAATGTTTTAACTTTTTATTGAAGAAGAGAGTACTGTCTCGTGGTTTTCTCATTTATATAAACTTGATCCTCACAGGAGAGGAAAACGCAAATATCTATCATACTGTTCTCTTACACATTAATAACAATCTGTTGGATTCCATCAAATATTACTCCATGCCTTGTTTTACCAGAAGAACAAAAGTCATTGGAGCTGGCTCACTAAAACAGGTGGCTAGAGTAGCTTTTTAGAAATACTCCAGCCTTTAGTTTTCTCATCTGTATGTAAATCATAGAGTTGTATAAATGACCTCCAAAAGCCCTGCCAGTTCTAATCTTTCACTATTTTAGAAATGTTTATAAATTGAATTCAGACACTAATCAAAAGGAAGTGCCTAAGATATCTGGATGGAAACTTTCAAGCATAAATTACAGTCACCTCCCACAGCTCAATTTTTTAAAAAAGAATGTCCTTTAGGTGTGTTTACATTCTTTTTTCATTCAACAAACCTGCAAGTTCACTGCTTTATAGACTTAATAAGGGTTGATTGGTTTGTGTAAATAAAGTTTTCTTGGAAGACAACCACATCCATTCATTCAAGTATGTCTATGGCTACTTTTCCACCACAACAGCTAAGTTGACAAGTTCCAAGAGACAATTCTGCTTTCTAGACCAGAAAAGAAAACCTAAAATATTTATCACCTGGTTCATTAGAGAAAAAGTTTGTCAACTTTTGCTTTATTAAAAATACTTACATCCATATGTTATTAAAATATTAGGGGTTTTTTTAGAAAAAAATCTTGAAAGTAGAGAGGAAACTATTTTTTCTATATAAAGTGGTGATTTTATATATATTAATAGTACAGTTAACTCACAATAGTGGTTTAAATTTAATCCTATTTCTGTGGTACCTATTATAATTTCTAATATGTATAATATTGTAAAGCCACACTTACAAATGAAACTGCCCCCAAATACCTACCTGTCTTTCTTGATTGCCGCAAGCTGGTGAATCCTGTTTGGTAATATTTTCGTTGCTCAGTAGAGGGCGTGCTGATCCAACTTACTGTACTCCAGCAGCCCACTTCCTTCAGCCTGGAAGACACGTTCCAGGGCTACGCGGAGGAAACCTGAGGGAAGCATTACTAATAAATGAGTTTTCTATTGTTGTGTGGTTAGGGCGAAGGATTAGAGTAGCAACAGAGGCTGGTCTACTACTATTTAACTGACAGCAATGTTTTCTTCCTCAGAAGAAAATTGTTATCTACCTCTTGTTCTCTTTTCTCAGCACCCACCTGAGGGACCTTGACTGGCTGCAGAAAACAGGATATTTTTTTCCTCCAAGATGATACAGCATGTCTTGTGACAGTGACCGCTCTTTCTCCGCCTTCCCCCCTTGGCTCTGTTGTCTCTTTGTGTACTGCTGCCATTAGTGTGGAAGGAGTCATTGTCCATTGTAAGGAAGTATAAAAGAAGATCATTAGAAGTTCAGATTTCTGTAGTGAGTCTCTTGCCTTTTTGATCAACACAGTGGCTGTCTGAAAAGTGAAACATTGCCAAGGAGAATGTGCTGTCTGACTAAAGAATGCTAGGCCCCTAAAAAGAGCCTGAAAGGAACCCACCTACCAGCAGGCTACACAAAGAGAGCAGGTTGGGGCCTCTTCTTTGAAAGACCTGATGAATGTGAGGTCTTGTTACCTGCTTTAGCACTGTTTTGTTATGAGTGAAAGGTTTCAGCATTCTTAATTTGTCTTGGGGATGGGAGAAGCCAAGGCAAACTTGCCTGACAGGGGTCTAAGGGTGAGATAGATCCATTTGCCCTCAATGAAAAATAACAGACACAAAAGATGTAGATCATTGTACGGATTAATCGCCTGGCTACTTATCTGGAAGAAAAAGCTGTAGGCTCTGTCATTGCTGAAAATAAAAGTTTCTATTATGCTCAAATAAAGAAAAAAGATTCAGGAATGAGTGGGGAAAGAACACACATAGAAAGATTAAAAATTCAATCATTATTTCACAAATAGTAATGAGTTCTCATCACAGTGCGAGAACAACTTGGTTTGAATGGATTTATTTTGCTAAACTTTTTATTCTTCCTTTGATCTCAGATCTAGTAAACCACTGTCCTAATATTTGTCTCCTGATGGTCAGACTCTGACAAAAAAAAGAGAGAAAATGATTCAAAATAGGGATACATTTGTGTATTTCTATTCATATGTACAACTTCTTGCCTTACAGATTCATTATTGATGAACATACTAAATGCTTAATGGTTGAATAATAGTTTCTTCTTCCTTTTAAAATACTTAGTACCTCAAATAACTCAAAAAAAGTTACAGGATTAGGTGATATTAGTCTCAGCAGTGACCTCATCCTTCTCTCTGATGTTCGTACTGGCCAAGCACAAATGAGCTGCACCAATAAAAGCCTGCTTTCAAAATCAGCTTGCTGAATGACTGAACCTAGATCAGACACAGCCAGACTTTTAAATCACTTTACTGTTTTGCTTAGTCATTCTTTAAAAAGACAGCATAAATCCTCATATTCCCCAAAGCACATAACAATTTGCTCTACTTTTCAAACCACTTCAGAAGCACTTTGCAACTTCTCCGGGTCCACCAGGGAAAGCATTAGTTGAAACAAGGGTGTCAGTTTCAATACTGTCTCCTGAGGGAAAGAGTTCTGTAGGAGGCAAAGTAAAAGTAAAGTAAATAAATGGACAAACGCTTCTGCTAAGGAGGCTGCTGACTTATCAGTCTGGTCACATAAAGAGAGCACCAGAACCCCCGTGCTATGGTAGTGAGAGGTGTGGGTCTAACTTCTCTTCATGAATCTGAGTGAGAATCATCACCTTCTATGGCTCTATTTCCTTTTCTGAAAAGTAATGTTATAATCATATCTCTCCATATTTCATGAGACTCCTTGGAAATGCAATGGCTTTGCCTTCTGCCATGTATATGGCAGCCAGCCACTGTTGAGAAAACTTGTCACAATGCCAAGCTTCCAAGACTTAAAAAGTTGGAAATCATTAAATAGTATGTGTTGAGTTCAGCTTTCCTATAAATATTTGACCTTAGTCCAATAGCCAACTCCTTTCACATTTCTCCAGTGGCCCCCCAGACTGCGGTAAGAAAGGGCAAATGTCTTCCCCAGCTCATTAACAAGCATTTGCTTATTTATAAGTATTTTACAGGTAGCAGGTACCATTCAGTGCCTTTTATTAAACAATAAATGATTTGATCCTAGGAGCTTAATACTGTTTCCTGAAATGCGACCCTGTTGTCTTATTTTACCTAATATTCTCTTCTTTATTGTTAAGTAATTCTGCTTTCTTTCCTAAATTAAATATTTGGCAGGAGTCGTTAACTGTGGGGACAAGCTTTAAGTACACTGCAGAAAGTCTGATGGAGAAAATTCAAGGAAGCAACTAGAAGTCGCATCATAGCAGAAATACTTTCTGACTCAGCGCAGCCCTTATCTTCAGAGGAAGCTTTCTGTCAGTGAGGCCAGACCCAGAAGAGTCCAGATGGCTCTCTGCAAAATTAAGCACCGTTTTACATCACTTTGACTTTCACTGATGCTTTGAAGTAAATGAGGACAGAACAATCACTTGCCTGAGAACTGAAACATTTTCACATCTTGAGAGCACAGCAAAATATTTTTTTCTCCTTGAGCACACTGCTTGTTTCATCTCAGAGCCCTGACTGACAGAACTGATGACAGGTGGGTGGCACAGCAAACCGTGCTCTCCTGGTGCTAAACATAGACTGAAGAACCTTGCTACTTACTTCCAGTCTTGACACTAGCTTGTATATCTATTTCTGTAGATACCTGACTAGTTGGTTACCCTAGAACTGCTCTATTACAGTAGTCCAGTGTGAGGAGAATGCAGTGGGTGTGATAGCCGGCTGCATCAGGCAGGTTGCTTTGGCTATCAGTTTGCTCACTGTGTAAACCTGGGCAGATGCTTAGCTTCTCTTTGTTCAGTTTCCTGTTTTCAGGTGACTATAACAGAACCAATCTCATAAGCATGCTGTAATGGTTAAGTAAGTTAGCACATCTAAAGCAATTAATGTAGTATCCAGTGCATAATAAGTGCTGAAGAAATGACAGCTCTTCACATTATAATTCTCCCAGAGCATTCACAGAAACTGAACTACATTTCTTTGTCAAGAAGTAAGTACACTGTTTCTTAAACTGTATTGCAAATTCTAGTAGTCCTTGAAGTCCAAGGACAAAAATCCCTTCCTGAATCAATTTCTGAAAATATTACCTTTGCCTTGGAAATTCAAAGTGCAAAGACAGAGAAAAGACTGAGAGACCTATCATTAAGGTATCCACTTTATGCTGTACCACACTTCAGTTCCAGACTGGCTTATTTGATTTTTTTCTACTGTTTCAACTTCGAATTTTCTAGAGTCTTAATTTGCCTAAAATGAGGTCATTTCATTTTTCTTTTAATATATACAGAACAGTAAGCAACAGAAATACAGAGGAGTCTTGAAATGAAGAGAACTTCTTGGATTATGAGTGGACCCTAAAGCCAAAGACAGCTTTCCTTAGAAGAGAAAGGTAACAAGATGCTCAAGACACAGAAGAGAAAGAGACATAGGCAGAAGAGGAAAGGCAGTGTGACCCCAGAAGCAGGAAGAGGTGCGATGTGCCACAAGCCAAGGGATACTGAGAGCTCCTAGAAGCTGGAAGAGGCAGGAAAAGATTGCAGAAGAAATGTATCCCTGCTGACAGTGAGTATTTTGACTTTTCCCTTCAAGGACTGTGATAGAATACATTTCTGTGGTTTTAAGCTAGTGAGTTTCCAGTCATTTGTTATAGCAGGCCTAAGAAACAAAAACACAGTTTTACCACTTGCAAACTGTTTCTAATAAAAGCATCCCTTGCCTTGCCACGGTCTGAGCTGCAGTGAGAGAAGAAAGTGCAATTGTATCAACATGTTCCTACCCTCTAAAGCATTAGCATGTAGGATATTAGTCTATCGTCACTCTGTGAAGTCCAGGAATCACCTTTCTTCCAGCAACTCCTGCTTTTGGCTGCTTGGCAAGTTCTCTACCTCACTCCTTTGTTTTGCTTTGCTTTATGAGCACTAGCTCCACAACCCTCCTCACCTCCATTCAATATGCAGTAAGGTAAGTATGGACTTTGCTTGGAAGACCTGAGCCACACTGTCCTTCACTTCCGGTCTATAGAAGACAATCACGGAACTCCTAGAAAAAGAACTCTTCCAAAACAAGTCAAAGTTTAAATCCACAGATATATATTTAAATTGAAGCAAACCCACTGAGACAGTGGAGGCAAGATTAAGATCAAATTAGGAAAATTAACCTAGATTGTAGTGAAACACCTCAGGTTATTAAATTATTTATGCTGGAGATAGTTAGCATTATATTTCACTTTTCACAGAAAACACACAAAACGTCTTTCATGAAACCTATCTCTTGGGTTTTAAAAATAAATATGCTAATTTTCTCAATAAGTGAAGCTTCCCTCACACTATTTCCTGAAAAAACATAAGAAAGCAGGCCATAAGAACTAAGACTTTTCAGACTAACCAAAGGCGATCACATTTGGAGCTGCTGGCTTCCCTGAAGAAAGGCACCCGAGAAGTCTGCTTTGTTAGGAGACCAGCTTCCTTAACTATGTTAAGAAAAGGAGATGGCACATCTATCACTAAGCGCCGCTGAAAGAGCCAGCTTTGAGACTCTCATTTTCTTTTTGAAACTGTGTCCTTTTCTTATTCATCTTGGCAATTGACTTTACCTCCACTGGCCAGTGATCACATTTCTCTTTATCATTTTAAAGTAAGAATCTTCATTTGATAGTATCTAGACTTGACTATTTAGTTCAGAGCAGCAAGCAATGGGAGTTTTCAAGGGGTCTTTTACTGTAGTATTCACATTTAAATTTATTTTCAGAAACTGATGCTTTACCTCTCTAAACATCGCAGATGTTATTGGAAATTCAATACGTTCATAGGAAACTTTGTTAAAACCAAGGGGGATTTTATTCTCTCTTATTCTTTTTGTAGCACACTCTTTATTTCACAGTCTCCACTACCAAAAGGAAATTCTGTCTGTGTTTTTCTCCAAATTGTTTAGATTCTTGAAGTGGGTGAGCTGGGAGAACAGGTTTTTCACTTGCAATTTTATTTATGGCTCATTGTGCACATATCTCAATTTAGTTCGTAGGTCTCTGTGCAACTGCTTTATTTACATAAGCAGCATTGTGCTAAACCTAGGGTTTATAGAGGCACCTCGGACGCTGCATCCTCTTACATAGCAGGCATTTTTGTAAATCAGGACAGGTGAGGGAAGTGAGAAAGATTTTTTCAATAAAACGATCCCATTTTCATTACTATGTAAAACTTCCTGCAATTCATTCTATTACAAACCAGCATTTTATGTCATATAATTCATTCAATAAATTCTTTTAAAAAAATTTTTTTTGAGAAAGGGTATTGCTGTGGATTTCAGGCTAGCCTTGAACTCACTATGTAACCCAGGCTGGTCTCAAACTCATAGTGATTGTCTTGGTTACCTTTCTCTCATTGCTGAGACAAAATACCCAACGCCCAAAATCGAGGAAGGAAAGGTGTATTTAGCTTATGGTTTGTGGAGGTTTTAGTCCATACTTGGGTGGTCCTGAGGCAGAGTGGCACATGGCAGAGGGAAAACTGTTCATGACAGCAGAGCACAGCAAAAACAACCAGCAAAAAGGGAGGAATGGCAGGCAAGCAGCCTCTTTTTCTCCCTTACATTGTAAACAGGCTACCCCCACCCAGGGGGCATGTAGCACTCACACAATCTCCATACCGTCCTCTTCCACAGGCTCAGGATATGTACAAAGTCAGCACCCTGGCTTCCTGCTGAGTCACTCAGCCAAACCTCCAGACTCCCCAAATTGACACAATGTATCATTCATAGCAGTGATCCTCCTGCCTCAGCCTTAGAGTGCTGGGATTACAGTGGTGTGCCACCTTACAAGGCCATTCTATAAATTTTTAAACAGAAAGTATCAGATACATTTCTAGCTAGTTCAAATCTACTAGTGGACTAAAGTAACAACAAAACCTTGTCCTCAGAGAGCTTTACATTCAAGGCTAGGTATGGTGGTACATGCCCATAATCCTAGCACTTGGGAGACTAAAGCAGGAGGATTGCCATGTGTTCAGGGCCAGCCTGGACTGCATAGGGAGATCCTGTCTCAAAATTAAAAAAAAAAGCTTACACTCAATTGAGTAATAGCAGCTTTTACTGTGTTTAGCACTAGTTTTAATAATATAATTATATTTTTATATGTTACATACATATATTATTACATACATATATAATATATAAACATATATATTCACTGTTCACAAGAACCTTTTGAGATTGATATACCCACTTAATGCAAAAGAAAATTGAAGCACAGAATAAAGTGGCTTATAAAGTATCACCAGAATAAAGTCTACCTTGGGTTTAAAACTCAAAATTAAAAGCAAACATAGAATATAATGTAGATATGTGTAACACTACAGAGACTATTGGGGTTAAATCCATTCCCACTCAGTTTACTACAGGACTTGTTTATGCAGCTTTTCTTTTTACAAACAACAGAACTGGAATTTATTAATATGCCCATGACAATATTTTCCAGACTAAAATTATACCATTATTATAAAAATTCATATTCCAATATGATAAGAAAAGTAGAGTTCACAGTAACTACTATTGAGCTGCTGCTTTTAGTAATAAAAATCATTTTTAGCACTCATCACAGTTCATAAGCATTCATGTAGTATTCTTTAATTAAGGTCTGTCTTTAGCCACTAACTGCATTTAGATGTATGCTCTGCAGTAGCAAGGACTTAGCATAATAGAATAACGTCTTGTTTATCTGAAATGTGTAAGTTTAACATTTGCCTTGAGACTTTTTTCAAGGATGATGCATGCACTGATGATTCTATCAAGCAGACACATGCATGTGTTTTAATTTACAGTGAGAACTATGCCCAAGAATGAAAGCAGACAAAGGTGCCAGGATAAATGAAGAGAAAATAGTTCTTCAGCAAGTGGTTCTGGAGCAATTGGATATCCACAAGCACAAAGATAAACTTGAATTCTTCACACCACCTACAAAAAGTAACTTGAAATGTATCATAGACTTATATGTAAGAACTACAACTGTGAAACTCTTAAAATACAGATGGGAATGCCAGTGATCTTCAACTATGTAATGACTTTACAGCAGTAAGCACAAAGCAATAAAGTACTAATAAATAGGCATCATCAAAACTCAAAACCTTTGCTCTTTAAATAAGATAAAAAGACAAGTCACAGACGAGAAAAAGTGTTTGAAAATCATATCTGCAATAAAGGACTTATATCTAAAATATATAAAGAACTTACACAGCTCAATAATTAGTGAGATAAACAATCCAATTAAAACGTGGGCAAAAGGTTTGAATACATATTTTACCAAAGAAGATCATGTTCAATGTTGTAATTCATCAAGGAAATCAAAATCAAAGTCCTGGTGAGGTCCCACTTCACACCTCCTAAGACAGCAATAAGCCAAAAGTCAGACAATGCCACATGTTAGTAAGGAAACAAATTGGAAGGAATCCTCATATTGGTGGCAGTGTAAAGTGGAGAAGTTACATAGAACATTTCCATCAAGCTAGGTCAGCCTGATGAATTGGTATTCTCTATCCTTAGACTAGAATCAAGACATCCTCTTACTTACAGCCTAGGAAATAAAACATCAGTGTCCCGCCTTTCCCTACTCTACAGCCCATGAAAAAGAATGCTAAATGATCACTGGGCTCTTCTGCCCCCAGCCCACATTTGCCTCACCATTCATCCAGCTGAGCATATTGTTCCTACATCGCTATTTGTCATCTCCAGTTATTCTGACTGCTTAGAACTCTCACCGGAGTCACCTTCTTTTATATTACCATACTAAAATTCACTTGGATTATATATTCATCTTACTTGCTATTTTTAAAGCATTCTAGGAGAGAAAATTTCTTGCCTAAAGCTTGAAACTGGACTACGCAAGCTGTCAAATAACAGACCTCACTGCAAATCTTATTCTATATTATGCTCCATTTTGAGTTTATTTTCTTAGTTAAATATTAGTTCATGTGTTAGTCAAATATAATATCAAGCATCCCATGAAAGTGTGTTGCTTAAAACAGAAAAATTTAAATTATGTCATCCATGTAATAATTCTCCGTAACTACTCTTGGTGTAATTTTTATTATCATAGAAAGCTAGTACAGTCTCAGAAAATACTGGCTAATTACCTAATATTGGGATTTCCCAAGAAAGGTAAAGAATAAATAGAGTGTTAAAAAAATCTTGACATTAAATCTCCCTTCCACACTTTCATACAATAAAAATTTTATAATAATTAATATTCAGGGCTTTTTGTTCATTTGATTCAAACCACGTCAGCCTCCATTTGAAGAATATCACTACCTTTGACAAGCCATTTCTTATCTTTACTCTCACTTGTAAAAGAAAACTCAGAACTGCAATATTAACCCTCCCCCTAACTCAAGTAATGACCTCTGAGTCAGATTATAATTATCACAGAATCTCATACAGATACCTCACAGGAACATATTTCTTTCATTTCATCCGCAGCCTAAGTAGAAACCATGGCTTTGAAGTCACCTGCTGAGCTCTTTGTTTTCAACTACTTTAAATCGTACACTATCTCCTCTACAGCTAAGTACAAAATCATGTAAGGCAGACTAGATTTCCTGGAACTATTTTAAATGGAGCTGTATTCAACAATATTGTAAGTCAAATTGACCTAATTGCAATACAATACACTGTCAGAGTAATAGAAAGTGAGATAAAAGTCTTTGTGAAGGATCATATAACCATTATCCTACCCACTTAGAGTGTTCTTCTGAGATGCACTCACTACACTTGCACCTGTTGATAACAGCAACCTTGAATTATTGGGGGAAAAAGTGATGTGTCTCCATTCAAATGATACTTCAGCTGGCCACAGAAAACATAAACACGAGGCAACAAATAAATCTGAGATCTGGCTTCTTGTGCCCAAATCTCATCTTCGCAGGGCCCTCCTCATCACTGGTTGCCACTCGTAAAGTGTTCTCTCTGCACAATTTGCTTTGGTGCTCTGCCTCCCTCTGGGTTGTTGATACCAGGATGACAAAATGCACAATTAGGCTCCCGGATCTTAGCATAGTTCTTTTGACAAGAAGTAACACTGTACACCCCTGTGTTAACACGGGCAGATGATAAAGAGGGTCAAAGAGCCCACTGCAGCTGCCAATAGCAGGGTCCCATGAAACACAGAAATCTAAAAGCCAGCTATTTAGCTGAAGCCCCAGGGACCGGAATTTGCTTTTCTAAGGCCCAATATGCTCTCCTCTTGCTCGATGTGCCACAAGGATTTCACTTTCTCTCCATACAGCGAGGCAGCTCATTAAAGCACAAATGCTTTAGTCAGTGAAGCAATAAAGTTGAATAATTGATGCCTTGAGTTTTTCTCAAAGTCATTTGAAAGATAACCATTGTAAGATAAATTTACTTCTGATCAATGACCGATGTTAAAGAGCAAGTTACAAAACAGCAGCCACTAGGTGGGAAATGTTACTGGCGGCAGCAGTGAGAGGGCAAGTAAATCACCTAAAACGCAGCAACTGCTTCACTTCCGACAACAGAGCTAAACCTTCATGGTCAATACAGCGAGGCCAGCACAGCTTTTCTACCAACGTTGCTGTAGATGAACTTATGAAATAATTTCTTTTATAAGAAAATTATCCAATCGCTCAAACCTAGTATAAGTAACACAGAGAATTTGGAAGCAAAGACTGGGAAATGGCAAAAATTGGAAAACCTATAGACCTACTATAAAGTCATTTCAAATCTAATGGGATAAGTAAATGTTTCTAACTATGGTACCATGCCTGGAGGTACATGGCTCACAGAGGACACTCCATGTCCACTTTCTTATTTGAGAAATGCAAGCTTTACCCTTTATTAATCTTGTGATTGTTGTTAAATTATCTAATCTCAGCCAGGCACAGCTGAAATCTCAGCTACTCAGGCAGGTAAGGCCGGAGGATTGCAAGTTTGAGGCCAGCCTGGACGATTAAGTGCAAATTTGTTTAAAAACAAAAATCAAAAGGGCTGTTGTAGCTCAATTCCAAAGAACCCTGGGGTGGGACCCCTAGTAACACACACACACACACACACACACACACACACACACTCACATATGCACAAATTACCTCAACTCTTCTTGCCTCCATTTTGCCAACTATAAAATTAAAATGCTACTGTCTAGTGTCCTTGTGAGGATTGAGAGACTACAAAAAGGCAAAAAGTTCACAACACTTATAAGTGGTTGGTAAAGGTTAGCTTTCAAATATTCTAGAAGAACAGAAGCTGAACATGGTGGTCCACACTTGTTGCTCCAGCTACTTGGGATTCTGAGACAGGGGAGCTCAGGAGCTTGAGACTAGCCTGAGCAACACAGCAACACCTTATCTCAGAAATACTGTAATAGAACAAATAATAAAACCCCCCAAATATAGATATTTACACAGTTCTATGGAATTACAAATTAATATAATACATGGATGTCCAAACTTTTGATTTCCCAGGGCCAAACTGAGCCAGTGAGAAAGAATTGTCTTGAGTCACACCTAAAATATATAATATAAGGTATGTAACACAATTATTATAACAATCAATGAAACAGCACCAACTCAAGTTTAATCATTAAGAAGGTTTATAGGTCTTTTCAATAACAGTAAATGCCCTGTCTTCACAGGCATACACCTGTGGGGAGGTTGAGTACTATTATCAGTACTTGGTGTGTTTTACTGGCTGTTGCATAAGCCCATCAACACATGCAGGTTTCTCTTTGACTGTGTGGTTCATGAGAGAGGTGGAGTTAGTGTTGCACAGCGATCTCCCTGACACAAATTTTGGCCAGTCATCACCTGAGCAGTCTCTACACCAGCACTGTGCAACTGGGTCATAAAAAGTATCGCTTAAAAAGTCAAACAATAATGTTAAAAGTTTATGATCTTTGGACGCTGTCAAAGAATAAGCTGTGGGATACTATGAGCTGTGGTCTGTGGCCAAGTCGTAGCCTGGACACATCTCTAAGGAGCACATAAATCTTTATAGTGAACACAGTAATGTACAGTATCTGAGAAGTTTTTGATAAACAGACATGTCTGATGGAGAAAAATGAGGGAACTAAAGAGGGTAAAAGATAAGGAATTGAGAGCTGCTAAGTTGTCAGGTCAGACCAGCATGAAACCAGTTTAGTCTGATTAAATAACTATGACAGAGTGACATGATTACTCCTAGGAATCACAAATCTCTCTGGTATTAACTAATTCACTGACTCAATACAGCAGTTGAGCTAGAAGCTTCTTCCAGAACTATCTTATGATTTTACAATATTCTTAACACAAATTCTTACATCAGTCACACACACAAAAAGGCTCATGACATAATTGCATTATTTTGAAGGCTTGATTCAATTTACTGTCCAGTATTATCTCAGTAAAATATGCCACTTCTCATCTAATGGCCTAAAATAAATATATCAGAAATCCATTTTTTTTTTGCTCTTACCTTTTATCAGCCAAGTCCTGTTGAATGTATATCTATAAATTCCAAAGCATACTTTGTTTCTACCTGAATCAAAACCTTTTAACTTCTAATTCAACTTAGATTTTATTTATCAGTATTTACTAAGACTTCAACTTCCAAATATGAATAAACACAACATTTCCAGATAATAGCCTGAAATGAAGAAGAGAAAGAAAAAATTTTAAAAATGAGAAAGTGTGTGTTAGGGACCTGGTATATGATATCAAACAGTTACACATAATACAAAAGCATGAATAGCCTATGATTACATTTATATGAAAGTCTACAAAAAGCAAAATTATTTTCTTCTAGAGCAGTTTAATAGTTGCACTGAGTCAGGGTTCAGGAGTGGGGAACAATTATAAAGGGACAATATGAAAATATTTTAGGTTGAAGGAGCTAGGCCATATCTTGATTACATGATTGCTTACATGACTATACATAATTAGTAAGATCTATTAAACTGTTGTTTCTAATTCATTTAATGTGATAATAATCTTTAAAAATAAGTTTTAAAAGTACATATTGATTGATTTATTCTTCACATTTGGGATTTAGCATTGGAGATACAAATGTATGTAAGCACATAAGGGTGTAAATATGTAACACACTGGGGAATAAAACATGTGAGCACATTAGGGCATCACAATGCAGTCAGGAGTGCAGGCACGTATGCTTTGCAATTACAAGACTGAGCAGAGCCACTGGGGACAGGAGCGTCTCTTAGGGAGATAAAGGAAAGGGAAAGGGAGCCACAAGTTAGTCTTATAACCTCTTCCAAAACACACATGAAAGCCGAACCTAGACAACTATAGTAAACTTTTGATGAATGCAATACATGCTCCAGGCAATTGGCTGTATGCTCAAGTTTATCCATGGAGAGAAGCAGTGTGGCCCAAGCTTAGCCCTTGCCAACCAGGGAAAGTACGTAAGTGCAGGCCACCTTGCACTGGCAGATACATAGAGTGGGGAATGGTGAGAACATTCAGATCTGGTTTCTTTAGAATTAGTGGGAATGTGAGATGGTAACTGACTGCTACCCTCAATTTTCAATCATCTGCTGACCTGAAAATATTCTATAAAACAGAACAGTTCAATTGTGACTGAGTGTGAACATAAGTAGCAGTTCTACACATACAGGTGTCTTGGTTCCTTCCCCATTTCTGACTTAATTGTTCTGAAATAGAGCATAATCATCAGTACTTTTTAGAAGCTCACTAGAACATTTGAATATACAGCTCCAGAGAAAAGACACTGCTCTATTTTCCCTACCCCCATACCCACTGGTCATCTCTTCAGTCAAGGCATCCAGATCTACTTATAGGAGTCAGAAACTCCAATGGATGACATGTCACCAGACTTCTGTGTTAGTAACTGTCTGCATATTGTAGGATCAATAGCATACTTTAAAAGCACCTCCCTTCTCTAATTAGCACCTAACCAGTTAGCTAACAAGAAAAATTAGACTTATCCCCATCTTGGCTTATCAATCTATGTATTCATTCTCTTGAATAATGAAGGTTTTTGACAGAGCAATTTTCCTTTCACATGGGGAGAGCAAGTGTGAGATTAAAAACAACTCTAGCTTACACATTTCATGAAAATTCTTACCCAATCAATCAAAAGGGGATGCATATTCCCCAAGTTCCTTAAATAAAATAATAATGAGAACAAGGGTGATCAAAGTTAGATTTCCAGCTTCTTTGGCTTCTGATGCTGCACCTACCTGGGATACCTTCCCACATGCTCTCTCCCCAAGTTTGCTCAAAAGAGCTAACCAAGCGGGCTCACCACAAACCATCTGACCACTGCAACAGGAGGCATTTTCACATTTCTTTTACCTATACTAACAATTGTGAAGATTCAGCATAAAATAGAAATATAGACCAAAAACTTTGAAGTCACTTAGACAAGTGTTCAAATGCTTCTGCTTAGCATTAACAATCAGCTATGACTTAAGAGTTAGCTGTCCAAATTCTCAGATGTATTGAGCATTAGAAAAAAAAAAAAAAAATATATATATATATATATACACACACACACACATTCTTCCTCTTTATATAGAAATTGCTGTATGTTTATATATATAGAAATATATGGCAGGTGTGGTGGCATATGCTTGCACTCCCAGATATTTGAGAGGCTGTGGCAGGAGAACTGCAAGTTCAAGGCCAGCCTGGACAACTTCATGAAAGACTGTCTCAAGAAAAAGGCCTGGACTCAGTGACCATGCCCTGCCTCCCCACACCCTCATGGAGGTCAAGCTGAGCCTTGGACAGCTTTGGGAACCTCAGTGAGCCACCCTTGGCCTGACCCCACCAGCATGAGGGCCAAGCTGAGCCCTGGACAGCTTCAGGAGCCTTGAGAACAACACCGCCCTACCTTCATGGGAGCCAATCTGAGCCCCAGATGGCTTGGGAACCTCAGTGAGCTGCCTCCTTCCCTGCCCCCCGTGGCATAAGGGCCAGGCTGAGCCCCAGAAAGCTTGAGAAGCATCAGTAAATGCACTCTGCCCCCACACACCCATGCAGGAGCCACGCAGAGCAGTAGGGACATTCAGGTCCTTGCCCTACCACTCCCACATCATACTGGGAGTGAGGCTGAGCTCCAAGGAACCTCTGGATCCATGAAAACGACAAAACAAAGAAGAAAACTGCAATCTCAGACCTCCACCCCAACCAGAACAAGTCCAGGAGACATCAACACAGAAGAGTTTAGAATTGATACACCTGAAATTTCTGAAACGACAGCAACTGAAGAAAGGAAAAAGCTCCATCAGTCCATAGAAGACATCAGATCAGAAATAATCTCTCAGGTAAAAAAAAAGGCAACAATAATGAAAGAATTGTTCAGCACATCTCAAGAAGACATGGGTAAAAAATAGAGGAGCTTATAAAAATGATGGAAACCTTGAATGAACAATGTAGGAAAGAATTAGAATGCATGAAATAGATACAAACAGATATCCAAGAAATTAAAAGTTTCATCAAAAGCTGGCAAAACCACTTGAACAACTCTAAAGATAGATTTTTAGACCTTAAAGACAGCATTGTAGTTAACGATGGTGAAAGGAAAGATCTCTTTAAAATAACAAGGAACAAGGAAATAACAATTCAACACCTGCAAGATGATGCAAAGAAAAACAATATAAGCCTGATAGGTGTCCACAAAAGAGCAGGAGGCAACATGAATGACATAAAAAGAAGTAATAGAAAATTTCCAAGCATGGAAAAGGAATATGACATGGTTAAGTGAGGCATATAGAACTCCAATTAACTATAACCAAATTAAAACTACACCTAGACATATAACACTCAAGATCCCAGAAATTCAGCAAAAGAACAAAATATCAAAAGATATTAAAGGAAAGAAATGGATTGCCTATAAAGGAGAGCCCATCAGAATCATTGCATATTTCTGAGCACAAACCATCAAGTCAAGAAAAGCTTGAAGTGAAGTATTTCAGGTCCCAAAAGAAAACAACTTCCAACTCAGATTGATGTACCCTGCAAAACTATCCTTCAAAATTAACAGAGAAATAAAATATATCCATGACAAAGAACTAAAGAAATTCATGAGCACCAAACCAACCCTACAAAGAGAACTCAAAGATATTCTAGAAAGAGATAAAAACGATCACAATTTCCAGAACAACAATACAAAGGAGCCGCTAAGAAGAGCAAACAATCAAACAGAGGGAAAAAGGAGGAACCAACAACAGGAAAGTAACATGAAAAAGGTAAGCCAGTACATATCAGTTATAACCATCAATGTATACGGTCTCAATTCATCACACAAAAGGAACAGGCTGGCAGAGTGCATCATTAAACAAAATCTAACAATATACTGTATAAAAGAAATGCATTTAACTCAAAAGGAAATTCATATTCTCAAAGTCAAAGGATGGAAAAATATGCTTTATGCTACAGAAATGCAAAAACAGCAAGGGTAGCTATTCTATTGGCAGACAATATGAACTTCAAACCGAGAATAACCAAAAGGCATGAAGAAGTCACTACGTACTTGTTAGGGCAAAACTGCAAGAGGAAGAGATAACAATCATAAATATCTATGCACCAAATACAGGCGCATCAAAATACAACATAAATTTTAACAGATGTGAAAATCAAATAAGCAGCAACACATCATAAAAGGGGACATAGCACTCCATTCTCACAAATATATAGATCAACTAGACAAGAAAGTCAGCAAAGAAATAACAGAACTAAACCAAACTTATGAACAAACGGATTTAGTAGCCCTTTACAGAATGTTCCACCCAATAACATCAGAATACACATTCTTCTCAGATGCACATGGGATGTTCTTTAAAATTTATCATATATTAGCACATAGAACATGCTTAAGTAAATGCAAAGGAATTGAAATTATCCCATGCATACTATCTGACCATAATGTAATGAAGCTGGAAATTAAGGACAAAAGAAATTGCAAAAAAATCCATAGACACCTGGAAATTAACATCTTTCTGAACAACCAATGGGTCACCAATAAAATTAAAAAAGAAATTAAACAATATTTACAATCACATTAAATTACAAGAACCTGTGGGACACAATGAAAACAGTCCTCAGAGGGAAATTTATAGTGGTGAATTACAGAATGAGTAGAAATAAACAATCTTATGCTGTACCTCAAGCTTCTAGAAAAGAAGAGCAAGTCAAACCCAAATCCCAAAGAAGGTAGGAAATTATAAAGACTAGAGCAGAAATCAATGCAATGGAGACAAAGAAAGCAGTACAAAGAATTAATGATACAGAATTGGCTTGTTTAAAGAATAAACAAAACTGATAAACCCCTAGCCAACTTCATCATAAAAAGGCAGGAAAAAACTCAAATTCATACAATGAATGAAATCATTATAGATCATGCAGGAATTCGGAACATCATCAATACCTACTTTGAAAGTCTTTACTCTCATAGGATGGAAAATATAGAACAAATGGACAGATTCCTAAATACACATGAATTACCAAAGCTGAATCAAGAAAATATAAAAATCCTAAATAACTCAGTATCAGCCAACAAAATTGAAAATATAATAAAAACCTTAACAACGAAGAAAACCCAGGTCCTGATGGGTTCATAGCTCAATTCTACAAGAAATTCAGAGAAGATTTAATACTAATTCGTCTCAAAATCTTTCATGAAATCGAAAGGGAAGGAATTCTTCCTAACTCATACCTGGAGGCAGGTATTATCCTGATACCAAAAGCAAAGAAAGACCCAACCATAAAAGGGAACTACAGGCCAATCTCCCTGCTGAACATAGATCCAAAAACTCTAATAAGATACTAGCAAACAAACAGCAAATCATCAAGATTATACATCATGAATAAGTGGGATTCATCCCAGGACTGCAAGGATGATTCAATATATGCAAATCAATCAATATAATACACCATATCGAAAGAGCCAAAGACAAAAATCACAGGATCATTTCAATTGATGAAAAAAAGCTTTTGATAAAGTCCAATACTCATTCATGATAAAAGCCTTACTGAAAATAGGAATAGATGGTCTTTATCTCAGTCTGATAAAAGCCATCTATGACAAACCACCAGCGAACATCACACCAAATAGACAAAAATTGAAAGCTTTCACTTTAAAATCAGGAACAAGACAAAGATGTCCACCATCACCACTCTTATTCAATATACTTTGGAAACTTTAGTTAAAGCAATTAGACAAGAGAAAGAAATAAAAGGAATAAAGATAGGAAAGAAAGAACTAAAATTATTATTCACAGATGATGTGACAGTCTACATTGAAGACCCCAAAAACTTCATCCAAGGGCTTACAGCTTTAATAACCAAATTCAGCAGTGTAGCTGTATATAAAGTCAACACTCAAAACTCAACAGCATTCCTGTACACAAACAACAAACAGACTAAGAGAGAAACACACATTTCATAATAGCATCTAAAAAATGAAATACTTACAAATCAGTTAACAAAAGAAGTTAAAAAATCTATACAGTGAAAATTACAGTACTCTGAAAAAAAGAGATCAAAGAGGATATTAGAAAATGGAAAGATATTTCTTGCTTATGGGTAGGAAGAATGAACATTGTGAAAATGGCTATACTCCCAAAATTATTGTACATATTCCATGCATTCCCAATTAAAATACCATTAGTATTCCTCAAAGATGTATAGAAAACATTCCTAAAATTCATCTGGAACCCAAAGAGGCCGAGAATAGCAAAAGCAATCCTGGGCAACAAAGGAAAGGCAGGAGGCATCACAATCCCTGACTTGAAATTATACTACAAAGCTACTGTGAAAAAAACAGCATGGTACTGGCAAAAAACCCACAAAAAACAGACCTGAGGATCAACAGAATAGATTAGAAGAAGCAGAAAACAAGTACAAACACACTTAGCCACCTTATCTTTAACAAAGGGGCCAAACATGTTCACTGGAAGAAACATAGCCTCTTTAATAAATGGTGCTGGAAAAACTGGCTTTCCACATGTCAAAGATGAAAACTAGACCCATGTCTATCACCATGCACTAAATTAAAGTCAAAATGGGTCAAAGATCTAAATATTAAATCAAAAACACTAAATCTACTGCAACAGAAAGTAGGTAGAAATCTTGAACACATAGGGGTAAGCAGAGAGTTCATGAACAAAAATCAAACTGCATGGGAAATACTTCAAAGAATCAACAACTGGGATCTCAGCTTATTGAAAATTTTTTGCACATCACAAGAAATCACCAACAGTGTAAAAAGAAAACATAAATTGGGAAAAAATTTCAGCCAACTGCCCCTCAGACAAAGGACTTCTATCTAGGACATATAAAGACTTTTTTAAAAATCAGGCCCCCAAAATTGAAAGACCCAAACCAAAAAAGTGCATCTAAGATGAATACATACTTCTCAGATAAAGAAATAGAAATCACAAATAAATACATTAAAAAATGTTCAACGTCATCGGTCATCCTAGAAATGCAAATTAAAACAATACTGAGATTCATCTTACCCCAGAAAGAATGGCTGTCAGCAAAAAATCAATGAGTAACTAATGCTGGAGGGAATGTGAGAAGAAAGGAATGCTTCTCCACTTCTGCTGGGAGTGTAGATTGGTGAAACCACTGTGGAAATCAGTCTGGAGATTCCTCAGTAAACTACGATTCAAGGTCCCACTTAACCCAGCTATTCCCCTTCTGGGTATTTTCCCAGAAGAATTAAAAATGTAATACCACAATGATATATATGCACCCATGTTTATAACAGCATCATTAGTCATAGCTCAATCTTGGAACCAACCCAAAATGCTCATTAACTGAGGAATGGATTTAAAAAGATGTGGTACTTCTATACAATGGAATATTACTCAGCTATAAAAAAGATAAACTCAAGGTTTTTGTAGGTAAATGGATGCAACTATAGACTATACTCATCAGTGAGATAAATCAGATCCACATGTATAAACATCCTATTGTTGTCCTAGTGTAAGATTCTGAAAGAGTAAATAAAACCCAAAATGTCTAATAGATACTATGAAAGGGAAAGAAATTGCTCAAAAGAAGGAACAACTGGGATGATGTAAAGGAGAAAAGAAGTAAAGGCAATATATGTGTGTGTGTGTGTGTGTGTGTGTGTGTGTGTGTGTGTGTGTGTAGCCCAGATAACTATACTGATGATATCTAATGGTTTACTGAAAGGGACAGTTAACGCTTAAATGTTTTGATGAATTTGTATGATCATATCTGGTAATCTGAACAACTAAACAACCACTGTTAATTCCTATCATTTTTATTGCTTTGTTTTGTTTTGTTTCTATGTTGTTATTTTGTTATTTTTTTTATTCTCTTCAAAACAAAAGTAAATAAATAAACTTTCTAAAGAGAAAGAAAAAGGTCTGGGGATATGGCTCAGTGGTAAAATGCCCCTGGGATCAGCACTTGGTACAAATATATAGTATACTATATTATACTATATATACATATATACATGATACTCAAACACAAAAATTTATACATGCACAGTGCCTCACATACTGGCACTCTATAAATGGTATTCTACTATAAAACACTACTGTAAAATAGTACTGACTTTCATGTCTCTTTAAGAAAAGCCATACTCATAAGTGAAAGAAATCGGACCCACATGTGTAGACATCATGTTATCTCCCCAGTGTAAGAACATGAAAGAGTAAGTGGAACCCAAAATATACAACAGATGTTGGGAAAGGGAAGGAAATTGCTCAAAAGAAGAGACAACAGGGATAAGGAAGAGGAGAAAAGAAAAGAAAGAAGGCAAGGAACGTACGTATGTATGCATACAGAAGGGTGGCTGGTGTAACTGTACAGTTGAAGTCTAATGGTTTATCGAAAGGAACAGTTAATGCTTTATTTATTTATATTTTTGACCAATTTTGCAGGCTTATATCTGGTAATCTGAACAACTAATTTGAAGAAAACAATATGCAATATAACAACCATCCCTGAATTCCTACCTTGTTTGGTGAAACTCTGTATCATTTATAATTTTTTGGCTTTTACCTTTTTTCTCTTTAATGGTTTGATTAATCTTGCATTCTTATATCTGGCAA
This sequence comes from Dinomys branickii, assembly GCA_004027595.1. NCBI lineage: Eukaryota > Metazoa > Chordata > Mammalia > Rodentia > Dinomyidae > Dinomys > Dinomys branickii. The sequence goes on from PVLD010011246.1 coordinate 29,807, forward strand.
TTTGACCAACTTCAACACAGATAAAACAAAGTAATACAATAAAAAGAGAAAGAAAAAGCAGCGTCCTAAGTATTTCTCAGTGCAGACTGACTTGCACTTAGTCTATACCAAATGAATTGTTTTTTAGTTTCTGAAATAAAAACATAAATTCTTTTTTAAAAGTAGGAAGTTGTGGGCAATGCATGGCAATTCATTTCAGCTTGATTTCTTCATTGTGAAAGGTATCCCAGTACCTCTCTACCTGCCAGAGTGAAATTTTCTCAGAGCTCTACAATTTCTACCAAAGGAAACTTGTTTTGCTATTAGACATTCGGAGACAATGAATATTTTTGCTCAATGAACATTTTTACATTCTGGACAATCTAAATTTTCTGAACAAATGTCTATGGTTAAAGATGACTAGGAACAACCCTATCTTGGAAGCTAGGTTGCTCGATTGCCCCACAGAGACTTAGAAGCATCTTCCCTGGAGACATTTGCTTATTTGGCAAACTAAGTAGTCTGGAGACTTTGCCTCCTTGGCTCTCATGGAGATTTGTGTGTTGACATTTCATACTAAAGTTCTCTCTACCCTCTTCCTCCACCGAGAAGAGGATGGTGTGTTACCCAGCAACACTCCCAGCAGTATCAACCACTGCACATAATGAAATACATGTGGTTATATGTCATAAAATATATTAAAAATTTTATATTAAAATGTATGCACAACACTAAAATATTTTGTTAAAGATAGTGTTGTACAACACAGTTCAATCCCCTAAACAGCCTTTTCACCCTTTTCTGCAGCACGATCATATAGTAAGAGTAGTTTCACAGAGCAATATTGGAGTTCATTTAAGCTGATCATTAGATTTCTTAATATTTTGTCATTCGGTTCAGGAATATTGCCTTAAATCAGTAGCACAAGGGGTTTCTCTAGAAGCAGGAATTGGTTCAATAGTAGGTAAATGACCTACTTAAATTTCAAGGGGGAAACATGAAAATTTTCTACCTCTTAAGAAAGCTAGAAAGAAAAATCCAAGCTCTAGAGAAGGATCCATGTTTTCTCCCAGTAAGCAGAAGGAAGACTTTAGACGTGCGACAACTTACAACACTACAACCTTAAGGGAAGCAGCTTAAGATAAAATAGAAATAACAGAAAGGCCTTCAGAGAACTAGCCCTGAGTCCTTGAATTATTGCTCCTCAGGGTCAGCCAACTGAACCATGCCATAATTCTAAATCTTTTATTTTGTTTGCCAATTAATTTAATTATGGTGTTAATTTAAATTTTGTGTTACATACAACTAATTGATACCTGATACAGTATCTATGGATAGTTACTTCTGAAGTTCTCTTTGACTAAAACAACTTATGTGCTGTGTGAATTGTCTTGCTGGGTCAATCCTATCTGAAGAAGAAAACATTATACTAAATAGACGAAGACAGGCCAATGAAAAGGAAAAATGACTACAGGGCATCAATAAAAGCAATTATAATAAATAATTGAATAACATATATATACACACATGTATCAGTGGCTACCCAGCAAGAACCTAATAAACCAAGGGTGTCTTTTTCCTTTGAGGGGAAAAAAAAATTTATGTTTTCCTAAGAGAAGTTACTTGTAAATGTTTCACACATTCAGATTCCAAGTCACTATTTGTACTTCTTTAATTCAATATCCTGTACAGAAAAAGGCAGGAAATAGTTGAATTCATGAAAGTTGCTATATAAATAGTTTCCAAAATAGGTTGGAGGCAACAGGTGTGAAAAGATAAAAGAGCTTGTGATGTTGAGTTGACCTTGATAGCCAGTAGCCCACATTCAAGTGGCTTTAGAAGTATTAATTTAGGATGAATAAGAGGGTAGGATTCTGATCAAAATTGTCAATACGAAAGACATTGGGTGGTTATGGCCTATTGCTACTAAGGAATTCTTTTGTCTCTATAGGGGTTTTTTTTAGGAAATTTTATTCTGTGCAGTATAAAAACATTGAGAATGTAGAACATGTAACAATGTATATGTGATATGTGTTAAAAATTAGAGTATGTTCAGAGGAAAATTTGGAGGATGCTGGGGAGCGATGAGGAATGGTGAGTGAAATAAATGCATGCACGGGTCCCTCAGCTATTTACATGCTTTCAGAAAACTTTCCACTCTTCTCATCAGTGTGGCTCTCACCCTTTACCCTTAAAATTATGTAAAGATGTTATTTAAAACATAGACAATCAAGACTGACCGGAGAGATCCTAGTAGAACAAATCCAGATTGGAGTCTAAAAGTCTACATTTTTAACAAATGTTCAATTAAACATCCAGTTATTTTGGATGCAGGTGATGGATGGAACATACTTTGACAAGGACTATTCTTCCGGATGCTACTTTTACAAAGTAGGGCACAGACCCACTACAGCCTTTTATTGATCTATGGGAATCACTAAGTTTGGGAACTGATGATTATACAAAATGTATGATAAGTGACTTATATTATAAATAATAAATGACTTTCAACATTTTAATAACTATTCTATAGAAAAAAGAATGAGAGTTTTGATCTTTTTACATAAAAATAGCAAGCCCAAAGACATATATGTCCTCAATATAACACTACATCTGTTTTAGGATGGTACAGTTTACTTTTCTCCTGCTAAATTGTAGATGCCAACAAGCAGTACAAGGATCACATTTTCTGAATCACCAGCACATCCACAGTGCCTAAGATGTGGTTCTTTAAGTCTAGAGTGGCATCTGTCAATTTTTTATTTATGATAAGATCCCAGATAACACAGATGTTTCTGGGGTACAGACCACATTGAACAGCAAAAATTCAGACCTGTATTCCCCAGTAGGTTAGCTATTAACAACACATGGCTATTTACAATTAAATTTTAAAAATTAAAATTAATAAAGAAGTCATTTTTTCAGTCTCATTATCCACATTTCAAGTACCTAATAGCCATATATGGTTAATGGTCACCATAATAGAAACACCAATTTCAGATTAGAGAATATTTCCATCTTCGGAGAATCTTCTATTGTACCAGTATTGGTTTAGATTATCATCATCATAAGAATAGTATCTTTAGGAATGATACAATATTACTAATCAATTCCAAATAAATCACCATATGTATAAAAAAAAACCCTCAAAACTCGATAGATAGTATTGAGTTGTTTTTTATCTAGTTTTAAAAGTTAGTTGATATTTCATTTGCTGTTTTCACCTAGGCTCATTCATTGGGTTACAGTTAGTTGGGTAATAGACTGGGCTTTCCTCTCCTTTTGGTCTTTCACACTCAAAGACTAGAACAAGCTTCCTCACTGGCCAGCAGCAGAGCTCCAAACGGGTCAGCCACAGTTTCAGAGTGTTTACCAAGCCTCTGCTTTATTTGCTGATATCCTACTGGACAGGGCAAATCACAAAGCAAAGCTATAATCAGCAGAGAGGAATTACATAAGACATAAGGGAAGGGAAGGGAAGGGAAGGGAAGGGAAGGGAAGGGAAGGGAAGGGAAGGAAGTTCCCTAACTTCACAAGGCTTTGGGGGGACATCTAAACCATACTGAGAACATAGAATAAAAGGCTAAATGTGATCCCCCAATGGAGGCACTTAATAATATTTGAATAAGTAATTGTTTGGTAATGAGAATACTGAGTATTTAGAGATTTTAAGAAATTATGTTCAATGTTCTTAAAGGCATGATGGTTCCCTAAAAAATAAAGACGTTACCTTATCTTAACAAATGAGTCAAGGACAGAGATGAAATGATATGTGTGGAATACATGTCAAAGTTACACACTTGAGAAGCGACAAGGAAGTACTTGGAAAATAAATGAAAACTACCACAAAGATAACAATACACAATGTATTAATTGTTGTAATTCTCTATTAATCTGTTTTGAAACTGTTTTCTTTTTCTTTTTTTCTCTTTAAAATGAAAGAAAAAAAGATTGGCAAAGACTTAATAGTTGTTAAAGTTCAGTTAGTAATGTTTGAGATTTATTTCTCTATGTTTTATAAAAGAAAGTGTTTAAAATATATCTATAGCATATTAATTGTTATAGTTTAAACTATAAGTTGTAAGGGAAATTAAAAGCAAAGTCTCAATTTAAATTGACACAGGAAGAAAGTTACTAAAAGAATTCCCAAAACTGTATTACTCATCATAAGACTAATGTGCATTTGGCTTTCCACAATTTCCATGTTTATATGTATCTTCTTATCTGAAAGAATTATTCTTTCCACAAATTCCCTGAAGTCTATCTTAATTGATGGAAGCATTTAAATTATTAATGTTAGGAAAACTGAAAATGTGTCATTATAGTCAAGGCTTATATCCCCCCTTTTTTATCTTAACATGATAAAATTTAAGATTTGTTTGAAGAGAAAAACATAACAACAAAGACAAAAGCAAAACAACCCCAAAACAATAAAAAACAATACAGATTTCAAAACAAGATGATAAGAATTAACAATGATTGTTATATTACATATTGTTATCTTCAACAAAGTTGCTCAGATGACCAGATGTAAGTGTGCGACATTGATCAAACAATTACAGAGAATAAAAAGTAATAAAAAAATCCTACTTATTATGGAAGAACTGGTTATACTCTTGAGATGATTTTGGAAGTAGATCCAAAGGCTTTTCTTGAAGATTTATACAGTAAGGGAAAAAAGTGAGGCCCGCGCAGGGGAAAGGCGGGATTGTCATCAACTGAGGTGGGCACCACTGAGGGGAAGCACAGTGGAAGTTGAGGGCAGAACTCCAGCACTGGCCATATTAAATTGGGCATGCCTAGGACAGGTGAAGTAAACATGTGATCACTCTTTCTGTAACATAACAGTGACTTGTCCCACTATGTCAGGTGCATCATGTTACTTGAAATAATTTTACAGCATTTTTATAAATCATTTTAACTGGGTGCTAATGAACATGCTTTAGATCACTGAACTAATAAAGGGAAAAATGGAAATCTTAATCAATTCTTCTGTCTAAAATCTGTACTCTTATCCTCTATTCTACATTTTCATTCCTAATAAATGGAAAAACAATATTAAAGTGTCATGTTTCTTAGAAATTACCATCTAAACAAAATCATGCCAACTATTATAATAGTGGTTATCTTGGACTACATTTCTGAAAAGTTACTTAAAAACCAACCAAGAAAACAATTTTATAAAATTCACTACACTATACCCCAAGGGCAAAACAAGAAATCAAAATTTGATATCAGACCAGTTTTACAGCTTTCATCATTTTAGTCTCAGAAGATTATTCCCAACTTTAAGTAGCTTATGGGATTTATCTAGGTCAGACCAAGAAGTCAGCAGTCATTTGGAGAAAGGCCTGCCCATTGTGTTCACTGACATTTTATATTGGCAGGAAGTAACCATTTGAGCAATTATTTTGTATAATCCTTACCTTCCTGTTGGTATAAGCTAGAGAAAAGGGAAAAAAATCATTGGATGATCGTGTTCCTCACTGTGAAATTGGACAAAATACCATTCCATTGCTGATCCTTTCTTTCTGCTAAACTGTAATGCTGCTGTGGCACCTACAGCTAAAGGATAATGAGAAAATAATTTTCTTGCAATGAACAAGAAGCTTGAGATAGGGACAGATTTTCATTACTTTTCCATTTTACTTACCAAGATTCAATTTCTCCTTGAAATAGTACCTATTTATAAAACTAACACAAAGACACAGTACTGCTAAGATTTTCATTTAAAGGTATTGTGAACTAAAGCGAAGCCTTAAATTTAAAATTCCTGTCCCTTGTTTTTCATAATGGTAGTGACGATTAATTTTGTCTTGCTTCCTAATTAACTGTGACTTGCCAATTTAAAAAAAATTAACTATGGGAAGAAAAAAGAAGGAAAAACTGTGTTACTCTTTTTTAAAAGGCTACTTCACATATTTGCTTACTATTTTTCTAAAAATCTAAATCAAAGAAACCATCAGCAGGACTGACTCACCTAAACAAAACTAGAAATTTTAGGAATTAAAAAATGATATTATTTTCATATGAACATTACTTTTGTCCCATCAGAAATACTAAAAGATAATAAAAGTCCTTAATATATCAACCCGCTTAGCACACATGCAGGCAAAAGATCCAGGCGAGTTCCAATCTTCTAGCAGCCTATAGTGCCTGTGAACTTAGTAGGCTTATCAGTCAAGTCCTCTGGAGGACCATAAAAATAGAATAAATATGATAAAGAGGTAGACACAGAGTTTTAGGAGTCATCTGACATGGCTGAGAGGGCTAGCAAGCCTACGGTCTGCAAGGCAGGCCAGCAGTCTGGAGATGCAAGGGAAAACTGATGTTGCAGCTTATGTTTGGAGGCAGAACTCCCTCCTCCTTGGAGCTCAATCTTTTTCTTGTAAGGCCTTCAGCAGAGGGCTGAGACCCGCCCACACTGTGAAGGGATATCTGCTTTTCTCACAATATGTTGATTTAAATGTTAAACTGATTTTTAAAAGATCTTCACAGAAACATCTAGACTGGTGTTTTACCAAATGTCTGACTATCATAGTCTAGCCACATTGACACACAAATTTTGCCATCGTAGGAAGCCCTGAAAGATTTCAAAACACCAGAAGATAGTAGGTAGATGGTATAGAAGACCAGAAATGAGAGCAGAATCTTCCATTTGAAGGATAAAGAAACGAAAGAAAAGTTGATGACTTTTGGCTTAGGTAACAATTGAGGTAATATTAACTACACAAGTAGATATTAAAATGTGGTGAGTAGACCAGAAGCACCACCACCATGGAATCCTCTCTCACGCTTTACTAGACCTCTGAGTCAGATACATAGAGACAGCCCAGAAAAGTGGGTATTGCTGCTCACTGAAGACTGAGAGACGATGAAATAGATCATCACATCACTACAGAATTTATGTTCTTCTACTTGCCTAGGAAGGAAATTTTATTTTTACATTATTAGTTGTTTAATACCCCTAACCATGTTCTCCCTTTTTCCAAAATCACTGTAGAATATCCACTGCATGCCAGGCTCCGTTATTATTAAATCTCTGGACTAAAGTAAAAAGACAAAGAGCTGGATCGGTAAAAGTCAGGTTTTATTTGCCACATTAAGGTTTGTTTGTTTGTTTGTTTGTTTGGACACTGATGATTCTCAACTTTCTGTGACATGTGCCTATAATTGGAGCACTTGAAAGACTCAAGCAGGAAAATCTCAAGTTAGAGGCCTGTCTGAACTACATAGCAAGACCTCATTTCAAAAAAAAAAACCTTTTCAAAGGAAGTTTAATTGCTAAAAGGTAATTCTAAGAGCAATATGAAGTATCTAGGAAGTGATATATTTACAAAGGCACTTGGAGAGCAAAATATTCCAAACAAGAAAAAAGAGAGACAGAGGATAAAAATGACTCCAGAAATAGTATCAACTGGAACAGGAGATTACGAGACACGAAGCAGAATACAATAAAAGAGAAGAGGCATGCATCACACGTGCACATGCAGACACATGTGAACACACGCACACTCACACACACACACACACATACAATGGATAAGAAATGCCAAATTCAAGGAGGAAGATAATTTGGATATAAATACGGGAGAGATGAAAGTGAAAGATTAAAAACCCTCAGCATAAGTAATAGATTTGGGATTCTAGGGCATAGAGGTTGCATTAAAGATGAAATTGCCCAGTTACAGTTTGTAACCGTGACTTCACCCAGGCAGGTGGAGGGGCAAAGACTGTAAGTTTCTTCAGCAATATATGTGTTAAAGCTTATTTACAAGCCAGGGGTGGTAGTGCATGTTGTAATCCCAGCACTCTGGAATCTGAGGCATGAGGACCATCACAAGTTTGAAGCCAGCCTAGGCTACATAGTGAATCCAAGGTCAGCCTGAGCTACATAGTGAGACCCTATCTCTAAATAAATAAATGACATATTTACTGTACCTAGTGCAAATTTAAGTACAGTTTGACAAGATGTAAAATTTGACAAGATTTTGGCTTCAGTGTTGCTGTGTGTGATGGTGAACATCTTGAAGGAGACAAAGATTGTATTCCTGAAATGAAAGCAAGAAAACAATGAGTTTCAAGGCAGAATACCATAGAGGACCAACAATTCCAGGAGAGACAGGTGAAGAGGAGACAATGCAGGAGGCTTGAAAGAACCTGTGTGGAGTTTAGAAATATCAGAAAACCAAAAGAGAGCATTTGCCTTACAATAGACGGCCACTGGCAAACCCCAGGAGCGAACCACTGGAACAGACTCAAGAACATGAAGGGGGAAATTCATCTGGAAGCCATCAAATTGCTCTCACTCTTCCCTCCTGGCACAATGAGAAAAGTGGGCTAACACCTCTCTGTCTGAGCTCCAAAGTTCCACCCAGTAGTTGAATAGTTTTGAGGTAGATCTCAGCTGATGTTTTTTTCAAAGTAAATTTACTTCCTACCTGGTACCAAAAAAAAAAAAAAAGAATTATACATCTTAATGAGAAGGTATGCATGGATATATCTCCACATTGTGTAATGCTTAGGTCAAGTTGTGTGTATCTGTCTCCTCAAACATTTATCATGTCTTTATAGTGCAAACGTTTCAAAATCCTCTCTTCTAGCATTGAAATGTACAGGACATTATTGTTACGGACAGTCACCCTACTGTGCAATAGTGGTAATGCTGTGTAATCAGAACCGCGGACATCTGTCTGTAACTCAACACCATCCGTCAGTCCTGCCCTTTCCTCTCTCCCTCCAACTCAGCACATGTAATAAAAACCCTTATAATATTGATTTAGTTATTTGAGGAAATATGCTTTAAGTAATACTGTTCTACCATTTCTACGAGTTAATAGTTTCTCCTGCATTCTTTCTATCAGCATCTCCTCTCTCCTTCCTAGAGTTTTGCCCTTTTTGTGAGATTCATGACACGTTGTTTGAGGAACACGTGGTAGGAGGCAGCTCTGATTCCTTCCCCTCACCCGCCTCCGGGGGCCTGTGCTTGCTCATGGAGGGACCCATCTGCTGTAGCTCCACCTCTCTGGAGTGAGCCTGTCTTTTTGAGGGTTGCCATAGCAATTTCTTTAAAAAATCCCCTCCTCAAAGCTTGTTGGCCATGAGAGACGATTGAAGAAATAAATGTAAGGAATAGATAGATAAATAGGTAGATAGATAGATAGATGGTAGACCACATAGTTACTTTAAAGTTGTAATTCAAATGCCATTTTGATTAGGTTTTATAAGTATAGTACAGTATTCTTTTACGAATAAATGGGTGTGAGCCAGTGGCTCAGGGGATAATGCATCTGACTATGGATCAGAAGAATAACCACTAGAAGTTTCTCAGGGAGCTGAGCTATCCATACATGAATAAAGAAGTTAATGTGTAGGTAAGAATCACTCCTTTTATAACTTCTGATTTTTTAAAGTTCTCATGACTTTTGTTATTATCATACTAGTAACTTTTGAAAAGTGTGTATTTTGTCAAAACAAGACTATCTTTTGAGGAATATTTCAGCAAAACCATAGAGATGTATGGAATTACTCATCCAAAATACCAATACCTACTGTTATCTGTAACACAAGTTGTATTTATCATAAAAACAAGATATTTTACTTTATTAACAGTTCCAAAAGTGTTAACAAAAATAAGAAATAAGTTTATGAAAAGGATAAGAAGCATTACTAAAGTTCAGAAATATATCGTTTTAATAAATGGTTTTAAAATACCATAGTAGTAGTTCCGGGAAGATGGCGACCAGGTGAGCAGCAGAGAGGAATCCTCCCAGACAGAGATCTCTAGCTCAAGATAGGCTCAGCACACGTGGGTGCCAGGTCCGCAGCTGCAAAATTCCAACTGAACATGTTGCTCTGTGCTGCCCGAGCTGTGGCGGGGTGGATCAATTTGCTTCAGTGAGGAGCAGGCGGGCATGCGGGCGGGGGCTAGGCCGAGTCCACGCACCCTGAGGGTGCCCACGGCGGGATGGACACTCCCATCTACCAATCCTGCACGGCTCCCCGGCGGCTGTGGCCAGAAATTGGATTTTTGGCGGCTGAGGAGCGGGGTGGACTCGGAGCCCGCACTCCTCGGGCAGGCTGCGCTAATCCAGGCAGTGGACCAGGGTCCCACTCAGGTCCCCGTCCCTGCAGCCAGCGCCCTTCCTTGGCCTGAGCTCAGGCACTGCGGTGGCTGCAGTTGGCGGCTCCTGCGAGAGCATGGAGGAGGCAGAGAAGTGCTGGGGAGCAGTGGATCATGGGCGAAGCACAAAATATTAGCACTTTGGGGCTCTCCTGCCTCCACGGATTCCGGAACAGGTGAGCTGATTGTGCACTGCAACCAGATCTCTGAGTCAGGGAGAAGCTCCACCCAGGGAGGTACACCTGAGTGGCCCTCCTGCCTGCACGATCCCAGGGATGGGTGAATTGTTTGGGCTCCCTGACCGGATTTCTAAGACGGGGAGAAGCTCCGCCCAGTGAGGGACATCCCAGCGGCCCTACTGACTGTACGGACTCTGGGACAGGAGAGCTGGTTGGGTGTCCCGACCAGACTTTTGAGTGGGGGAGGAGCTTCACCCTAGGGAGGAACACCTGAGTGACCCACTACCTGCAAGGTCCCTGGGGCAGCGAGCTGTTTATGCGCCCCAGCCAGGTCTCTGGGTAGGGAATAGCTTGGCCCACAAAGCAGCATATGAGGAGCCTATTGAGCGGAACTCTCAGCAGAAAGCTTAAGGGACATTTTCCTGAAGAGAAAGAGTCATTGGAGCAGCCTTTGCAACAGATCTTTGCCTGGTGAACTGTCTGGGTAATTTATAGCTCAATATTTTGAATCTGATACCCAAAAATGGGAAGACAGAAGAACAAAACGCAGTTTCAGAACTCAACCCCACCCAGAACAAGTCCTGGATGCGAGGATACAGGGGAACTAGGAAGCCACATACCTGAAAGTTCTGAAACGATTGAATCTGAAATAAAGAGAGAACTCCATCAGGCCATAGAAGAGCTTAAAGCACAAATAAGCCACATAACTGCAATAATTTCTCAGACAAAAAATGAACTGAAAACACTAAAGGAAGAAATGTTCCATACACATAGAGAAGAAATAGATAAAGAATAGAAGAAAATAGGAAACAAATGGAAACGTTACAAGAGCAATTTAGAAATGAATTACCGCGAATGAAACAGGTCCAAAGAGATTGCCAGGAATTAAAAACTCCCATTGAAAGCTTGCAAAACTGCTTAAATGAAACTGAAGATAGAATTTCAGACCTTGAAGACAGCATGGCAACTTATGAGCGGGAAAGGAAGGATCTCATAAAATCATCAAAGACCCAAGAAAAATCAATCCAACAGCTGCAAGTTGGGGCAAAACGAAATAATATTCGAGTAATAGGAGTCAGTGAAACAGGAGGAGACAACACAAATGATATAAAAAGAATATTTACTGAACTAATAGCAGAAAATTTCCCAAAGAAGGTAAAAGATACTGAAGTACAGTTAATCGAGCCATATAGAACCCCAACGAGCCATAACCCAAAGAAAACCACACACAGACATATAATAGTCAAGATCACAGATATCCAGCAAAAGAACACAATATTAAAAGCTACTAGAGAAAAAGAAACAGATCACCTATAAAGGAAAGCCCATCAGAATCACAGCAGACTTCTCAATGGAAACCACGAAATTAAGAAGAGGTTGGAGTGAGGTATTACAGATTCTGAGATAAAACAGCTTCCAACCCAGACTGATGTATCCCACAAAACTATCCTTCAAATTCAATGGAGAAATAAAATATTTCCACGACAAACAACAACTGAAGAACTTCATGAGTGCCAACCAGCATTGCAAGAAGCACTGAAAGATATTCTAGACAGAGAAAAAAATGACCACAATCTCAAGAACAACAATAGAAAGAAACCCTCAAAGAGAATAAGTAAGTAAACAGATAGCAAAAGTAGAAAAACAACAAGTAAATAACATGACTAGAATAAGCCAACATATAACCATTATAACCATTAATGTAAATGGCCTCAATTCACCAGTCAAAAGGAAAAGATTGGCAGAGTGGATTAAAGAACACAATCCAATGATATGCTGTATACAGGAAACACATTTTACCCAAAAGGAAATCCACAGGCTGAAAGTTGAAGGATGGAAAACAATTCTCCACGCAACAGGTCCCCAGAAAAAAGCAGGAGTAGCTATTATGTTTGCAGACAATGTAAACTTCAAACCAAAAACAATCAAAAGAGATAAAGAAGGCCATTACATACTAGTTAGGGGAAAGCTGCAAGAGGAAGAGATAACAATCCTAAACATTTATGCACCAAACAATGGAGAACCAAACTTTCCAAGTCAAATTTTAACAGACGTGAAAAATCAACTAACTAATAACACTATTTTAATGGGGGAGCTAAACACCCCTCTGATGCAAAGAGACAGGTCAACTGCACAGAAACTCAGCAAAGAAATAACAGACCTGAACCAAAAGTGTGAACAAATGGACTTAGTAGATGTATACAGAGTGTTCCACCCCACATCAGAATACATATATTTCTAAGCTGCACATGGGTCTTTCTCTAAAATTGACCACATTCTAGCCCATAAAGCATATCTATCTAAATGCGAAAGAATTGAAGTTGTCCCATGCATATTATCTGACCACAGTAAAATGAAACTGGAAATTAATGACAAAGAGAACTCCAAAAACCACATAAACACTTGGAAATTAGACAACAACCTCCTGAACAACCAATGGGTCACACAAGAAGTTAAAGAAGAAATTAAAAAATACCTACAAATAAATGAAAATGCAAGTATAACCTACTGGAATCTGTGGGATGCAATGAAAGCAGTCCTCAGAGGGAAATTTATAGTAATGAACTCATATATAAAGAAAACAGAAAGAGAGCAAATAAATAGCCTAATGCTACACCTCAAACTCTTAGAAAAAGAGCAACAAGCCAAACCAAGAGCCCAAAGAAGGGAGGAGATTATAAAACTCAGGGCAGAAATTAATGCAATTGAGATGAAGAAAACTCTACAAAAAATTAGTGAATCAAAGAGTTGGTTCTTCAAAAGAATAAATAAAACTGATAAACCCCTAGCCAACCTTATCAAAAAAAGAAGAGAAAGATCTCAAATTCATGCAATAAGGAATGAAAAGAATGAAATCACCACAGATCCCACAGAAATCCAAGAGATCGTTAATACCTACTTTGAAAATCTCTACTCCCATAGGATAGAAAATTCAGAAGAAATGGACAGATTCCTGGAAAGGTACAAATTTAAAAAATTGAATCAGGAAGACTCAAAAATCCTGAACAACCCAATATCAGTTAATGAGATGGAAGATGTCATAAAAAACTTACCAACTAAGAAAAGCCCAGACCCTGATGGATTCACAGCAGAATTCTTCAGAGAAGATCTAATACCAACACTCCTAAAACTCTTCAATGAAATCGAAAAGGAAGCAACTCTCCCTAACACATTTAGGGAGGCAAGTATCATACTGATACCAAAACCAGAGAAGGACCCAACCAAGAAAGAGAACTATAGGCCAATCTCTCTAATGAACATAGATGCAAAGATACTCAACAAAATACTAGCAAATAGAATACAGCAAATCAAAAGGAAAATTATACACCACGACCAGGTAGGATTTATTACAGGAATGCAGGGATGGTTCAATATTCGCAAATCAATTAATGTAATACAAGATATCAATACAGCCAAAGACAAAAACCACATGATCATCTCAATAGATGCAGAAAAGGCTTTTGATAAAGTCCAACATGCATTCATATTAAAAGCCTTAGAAAAAATAGGAATAGATGGCCTCTACCTCAATCTGATCAAAGCCATCTATGACAAACCAACAGCCAACATCATACTAAATGGACAAAAACTGAGAACTTTCACTTTAAATTCAGGAACAAGACAAGGATGTCCATTGTCACCACTCCTATTCAACTAAAATAGACCTGAGGATCAATGGAACAGACTGGAAGATGCAACCACAACGAAAGACACACTCAGCCACCTAATATTTGACAAAGGGGCCAACCAAACTCACTGGAAAAAGGATCACCTGTTTAATAAATGGTGCTGGAAAAACCGGCTTGCCTCTTGCCAAAAACTGAACATAGACCCAAGTCTATCACCATGCACCAAACTCAGGTCAAAATGGATCACAGATCTCAACATTAAAACATAAACACTAAATCTATTGGAAGAGAAAGTAGGTAAAAATCTTGAAGACATAGGAGTAGGCAGAGAGTTCATGAACAAAAATGAAACTGCAAGGGAAACACTTCAAAGAATCAATTACTAGGACCTCATCCTACTGAAAAGTTTTTGTACATCTAAAGAAATCACCAGCAAAGTAAAAAGAAAACCCACAAATTGCAAACATATCCTAGCTGGCTGTCCCTCAGACAAAGGTCTTCTATCTACAACATACAAAGAATTAAAAAACATGTACCTGTCCAAATTCAAGGACCCAATCCAGAAATGGGCATCTGCGATGAATTCACACTTCTCAGATAAAGAAATACAAATGGCAAATAAATATATGAGAAAATGTTCCACGTCCTTAGTCATTCGAGAAATGCAAATAAAAACAACACTGAGATGTCATCTCACCCCAATAAGAATGGCCAATATGAAAAAATCATCCAATAACAAATGTTGGCGAGGCTGTGGAGAAATAGGGACTCTATTACACTGCTGGTGGGAATGCAGACTGGTGAAACCACTGTAGAGAGCAGTTTGGAGATTCCTCAGCAAACTAGGTCTAGAGGTTCCATTCAAACCAGCTATTCCCCTTCTGGGTATTTTCCCAAAAGATCTGAAAGCATCATATCACTCTGATATATGTGCACCCATGTTTATAGCAGTGCAATATGTAATAGCTAAATTGTGGAACCAACCCAAATGTCCATCCACAGAAGACTGGATTTAAAAACTGTGGCATTTTTATATAATGGAATATTATTCAGCTATAAAGAGGGACAGATTTGAGGCCTTTGTAAGCAACTGGTCACAACTGGACACCATACTCATTAAGTGAAATAAATCAGAGGTATATGTGCAGGCAACGTATTGTGTCACTGGTGTAAGAACCTGAGGGTGGGAACATAAACTAAGAGACATGAAGGAAATCTGTTCAAAAGTAAAGAACAGATGGGATGAGGGAAAGGAGAAAAGAAAGAGGCAAAAATGT
>PVLD010011246.1:45093-66342 GCA_004027595.1 Dinomys branickii
GAAAGGAGAAAAGAAAGAGGCAAAAATGTATGTATGTATGTATGTATGTATGTATGTATGTATATACATATGTGCAGGATGGCTAACATGGTTCTACTATTGTCTTATGTCACTTAACAGTATGGAATAGTTGATAACTGGTTGTTTGATCAATCTTGTATGTCTATATGTGTTCTCCGGAGCATACATTTTGAAGATAGCAATATGCAATGCAACAACTATTGTTGGTTTTCTGTTGCTTTGTCTATAATTCAATTCTGATTAAATGGTTATTGAGCTACTTTGTGTCTCTTTCTTGATGCTTTTTGGTTTTTTTTTTTCTTTCTTTTTCTGTTGTTGATGATGTAGTTCTTTTTGCTTTCACACTTTAAAAAGAAGTTGTACTACTGACTTAGGTCACTTTATTGTAAGGAATAGTTGATGATTAATTGTCTGATCACTTTTCCATGTCTATATCTGTTTTCCTGAATATACACTTAGAAGTTATCGATATGTAATGCAACAACCATTGCAGATTCCCTGTCACCTTATCTGTAACTCAGATTCAATTGTACTATTCTTATGCTACTTTGTGTCTGTTTGTTAATATCTTTTTGTTTTTATACTTTAAAAAAAAAGAAAAAAAGAAATAAAATACTATAGTAACCTGAAAAAATATACAAATTATTTACAGCTTTACCATGATCAGGGATATATGGCTGGACAGTCTGAGACTTGAGAAGAACAAAAGAAATTTGGAGTATTATGAAAAATTATCCATTACTATTTAAGATTTATCCATGTAAATAAGGGAAGACAATTAAATTGGCAGCTTTTAAAACATAAACTCCTAGGCACAATCTCCAGACTGCAATGATACTAAAATAATCCTGAATGATGTTTACCAAATATTTGTGGCATATAAAAAAGATAATGTTAGACTTGACTGAGATACATAATGAACACTTGAATCATTGAAGAAACACTGTTAGTTGCTAGTGAAAGCCATAAACTTCAATTCTAATTCTCTAACTAAAATCCTAAAATAAATAAATAGGTGATAGCACTAGGAGGCAGATCATGCAGGTGAAAATAACAGAATAATACCAAAATGGCATTATCAAAAGCAGTAGTACATAAACAAATACTCAACTAAAACAAAACCTGAAACTTTCCAAATTTAGCTTTTCCTTCACTCTTTTTTTGACTGCTTTAATATATTTATTTCTTCTCAACAAGAATCTTGTGAAAAGTAAAGAAAATGGAATCTTGAAAGATACACTAATACACTATGACTTTAGAATTGTGCATGGTCATTTTACTGGGTCCTCAGTATATGGGCCAGGGTTAATGTCTATATCTAATGTCAATATCTAAATAGATTTTATATATATGTACACATATATGGCTTATATCTATCTATATTTAGATTCATAAAATCTACATATTTAGATAGATGATAGATAGGAAATAGACAAACATATAATCACTTATAAATTGTGACAAACCTAATTTTAAATTCAAACTTGTTTAAAACACTAACTAAAAGGTTGAATCTGTACCAATATATTTATAACTATACTGTGATATAATGTAAATTATTCAGTGACTTAAATGGATAATACAGACATCCTACAGCACTTGTAATCAAACTCCTTAAAACAATAGCTTAATTTTATGTATAGTTACTCCCAGTACCTAAGCTAACATTGGAAATACTGTAGAAGATGAAGAGGTGACTATGGAAAGTCAGATTTTCAAGCATTTGGAAGCAACTGCAGGCAAAGACTGATAAGCTCACTACAGACAATCCTGAGTTACAGGTGGTGTAAGCAAGGTGCATTAAGTAGAGAAGGGTGCCTCAAATTCTCATGTGATTGCCCCTCACAGATGCTTCCTGGAAGTGCCGGGCAGTGTCCATGAGCTGCAGCTCCCACTCAGCCACTGTGAGGGTAAACAGGCAATTCTCTGTGGTACGCTCTGTTACCAAGATAGGGCATTCAGTAGGTTAAGTGTATTAAATGCATTTTCACCTATGATGTTTTTAATTTATAGTGGATTTATTGGGACATACTCTTTTGTGAATCAAGAAGCATCTGTATTTATTAAAATAAGACTTCCATGTGACATTTCTTTCCTTAAATCACTAACAATCAAGCTATAAATCCAAAGTTTGTAAAAGCTCTCTATTTTTCTTAAATTTCTAATATAGATGTTCATTTCCAAAAAGCATATCAAATTAATAAAGTTCTATATCTAATCATAGAGCAAAAATATAACTTTTGTTCTGTTTCCATTCATAATATAGAGTAAATTGTGGTGTAAATATCCTTACATTGCATGGTAAGTACTGAAACATTTCTGGAGCATACAAGCAAAATATAAAAAATGTGACCATTGGTGACTTGTTATGCCTGAAATATTCTGTATTAAATTATTCTCACATAGGGTGGCCTATCTAACAGTTAATGAACTTTAACTGTTAAAGAAATTGAGTATCTACACTTGAATGAGACTCCAAATCGATTTTTTAACCTAAGAGGAATATCAATATAAAATTAGATTCCAAATGGATAAATATATTTATATTAAAGAAAAAAACATATATACAATTAATATTTTGAATTAAACTAAAATTCTAGCTTTGCCTTTGTAGGGCAAGGAAAACTTTCTTCAGCATTGATTTACACTGTCAGAAGTACACCACCTTCCTTATTTGCTTTGGCCTTCTGTTCAAAAAATTATTAGTTCATACATAATAATTGATTAAAAGATGTTACTCTAAAGTGTAAAATGTTTAAAATATGCATCAGCATTTTTCAACTAACTAATAGTCATTGCTTCTATGGTAAAACAAATAAAATATAGTACCTGGACCAAATCTCTCATAAGAGACAAACATCTAAGATTACCATTAAACATAGGTATGTTTTGAGAGAGGCTAATCTTACTTGAGTCAGATTAAATAGGGTTACACATGAAAGTCCACATGAACAGTCTATTTCCTGTTCCTTCTCAGGCAAAGGGTCTGCCTGGAGAGGCTCTGGGTCTGCAGCTGTCATCTTCCCTGGAGTTTGACCCATGAAGGAGCCTTTTGTTCTTCTGATAAGTGACACATTGTGCATTGCTCAGGTGCCCTGAACAAAAAGTATAGGGCGACACAATGAGCTTCTCTCCAGTGAGCTTAAAAAGATGAAGAATAAAAGCAAAACTAGCTTTACCCGAGATGTGTTCCTTTCACAGAAACTCTCCTTGCCCATTCTAACAGAAAATATCATTTTGTCTGTTTATAGGAGCTAAATCTAGAGTTTGCCTCCTTACCATCCCGCCACCCCCTGGGCCAGGCCCAATTCAGGGACAAAAGCAACAGGAACAAGGTTCTTTTTTATTAAAATGGTCCAGTTGGGTGAATTGCTGGCTTTTTGAAGGGGATTGTAGGGATGACTCTATCTGAGATAAACTGCCTCAATGTGTCTAAACAATTACACAGAGTTGCTTAAATAACCTTTGATTCTGTGTAGTTTTCAATGCAGAAAGAAGTTTTATCATCTTTTCTGTATGTTCTTACGTTCACCTAAAAGATTTTATGCAATGTATTTCTAAATGTAAACATACAACTAATATACAACTGTCATTCAATAAATATGAATTTGATACACTTAACTTATAACAAATAACAAGCCTACAAGAATGTGTTAAGAATCAATGTGAAATATATAACTTATTTAATTAAATTGTGTATTATGTTTAAAGAAAACATTTATATTTTTCTGGATATAACCTGAAACCACAATGCAAACCATTCTTGCGAGTGATAAAAGTAATGTTTCCAATTCTCTCACTAACAGATCATGTGGCCCACTGCGTCAGCCCACTTGGCCCAAAGATTGTGCAGACTCAGCCACAAAAGCCACATGGTCCTCTATTGCTGAAATTCATTTAATCAATGAGAAGCAAAATAAATTCTGATTGCCTTATTGATAATCATCGCAACAATTGCATGGACAGGGCTGATACTGAGCTTTTCACACCCACTGTCTTCCACGTCAGTGATTACACTTTTACAATTTATGACTACTTGATGATTCTTAGAATCTCTAAAACCAGTAAAGTTTCTATATAGTCCGTAAAACCCAAGTTCAGTGGGTTTGCAAAATGTTTGCTGCATAGTGAATAAAAGCCTCTCCAACAGAGTGACTTAACATACTATGTTACAAGTGGTTCCTTTGCCTTTTAGATGCACCACCAATATTTTGGACTGTATGATAAATCTCAATGTATACATACATTTTAAACACACATTATGCAGGCAGGATTTATATTTCCTTTATTAATCTAAAATTTCTAGAGTGTAGGAGGCAGCCTAACAAACGGGGGTGCAATGTTTGCAAGGATTATTAAGAAACTTATTGACCATTAAATGATAAATGCAAATCTTAAAGTTACACAGAAGAGGCTACAACTTCCACTTATTCAAATCCTGAATAGTGACACTATTTATTATTAAATATTGCTCATTTGTAAATTAAATATTGCTCATTTATTTGCAGTGAATTCCAAGTTCCACAATGAATTAGGAATATAACAGTTAGATAATAGTATTGATGTCATTATCTAGAGACATAGAATAAGAGTGCTTATAGTTCTAAAGTTCTTAGCACTTATGGTTTATGAACATCAATAAATAATGAATTTTTTAGTATGCCAACACATCAAATGATATTTGATAGCACTAGCAATACCATAGTCAAAAAGTTATAATTTTACTCAATATTATTTTAGGCTGGATATTTAGGAAAAAGAAGGGAAACAAAATCTATAATTCTTTATATGTACTATCACATTTTACTGGGACCGTCAAGGTCAAATGCTTGTCAATGGTTTAAGTTGGAAAGCCATGTTAGATTTTTCTCATATAAGTTTATTTTATTTTATTTTATTTTATTTTATTTTATTGTATTGTATTTTTGGTAATCCCAATGTCACAACTGCCCTCCCAGGTCATTTTGAAGCTCTTAAATGACCCTGGATGAACCATATCTTTCCAGTCCTTTACTCAAGTCATACAGTCAGTAAAAGAAAGCATTTTCCATGATAAAAAAAAAACTCTCTCTAATCAAAGTAAAACCCAAAATCTATATTGACAACCTTGTTTGACATTCACCTTTTGCAGTAAAAGTACACATTCCACCAAACTCTCAATAAGTGAGAGACTCAAGACTAAAATTTTAAGCATGACAGGAAAAGTTATTATTAATTTTAAAGTTACATAAAGCATGAGAAACGTGTGCATGTGAAGACAGCCAGAATTTGAGGAAAAGAAGAAAAAATAGACTTTTTGGTTGACTTTTTAGAAAGTGTGTTTAGTCTTCAGTCCTACATTACATATACCACTAGAACTCCATAATTCAGGGACTTAGCAGTTCTCACTATGAAAAAGGAAGTTAGGTTGTAAGAAGCATTCCCAAAAACCTTTAAGAATTTAATCATCAGCTTGAGCCAGCCTCTGTTCCTTTGTTCTATTTACTTTTGATTCCATCATCTTGGACACTGTTCCATCATGGGAGACACTGCTTTGTGGTTCTTAGCTGCTCCATCCTTCTTGCAGGAAATGGAACCATCTTAGCCTGTCCTGTGTATGTAGAAAAAACACTCAGACAGGAAAAGCAGTGTTCTACCTTTCCTCAAGCAACAGGGCTATAAAATCTGCAGAGTTAACAAACTAGCAGGTCCTAAGTAGCCACTCAGTACTTTTCTGTCAGTTCAGTTCTTTTTTTGTCAAAGAAGATGCTAAATACCTTATGGTTCCAAAGATTATCTGAGGTGCCATATGAACACACTTTATAAATTCTGAAGTATTGTACAAATATTTTATACTCTTACTGTAATGAGATCTTATTAGTAGACAGTATGAAGTCTATCTGTCAAGTTTTCAAGTATTCTACCAAAGACATTATATGCTAATGTAAATGAACAGTCATTAATGAGAATATTTTAGGAAGTACTTTCATCTCTTCAGAAATGTATTAAACTTCTCTTGAAAATAGTAATCTTGTTAATATGATTTTACCCAGGCTAGTCATTAACAGTAATTCTCAAAATCTGAGACATGGCCAACACATATACATGAGCTTAAAATTTTAAATTGTTTACAGTTTTTAAAGAGAATGCTTATAGGGTGATAGCATTTGTTTAAATATTAAGTTCTGGTTAGTTTTACTTGTAAGTAGTCACATTTCCATGTTATTTCACAGTCTCTTCACACAAACAAGTCTAGATACAATACTATTACTAGTCAAAGTATAACTTTGGCTTCATAATTCTTTTCTATGTAGAAGCTCACTCAATAAGGATATTTCCATTAATAATGGACTGCTGGTTTGTATCCATTCAATATATCAGTAAATCAAGAAATATTTGAGTTCCTACTCTGAAGACTGAGCAAGTCTTCATGCTATAGCTACCCAAAGTCCACTAGAAGGTACAAAGTACCATCGATGAGATACCGAGAAAGAAAAAAAGATATCACAGAGAAATGTACTATGGAGGAAGACAGGTTTACAATAAGTAAGTTTTCTAGCAGGTACATGAAAATCCTACTGTAAAAGCTATTAAAAGACCAATCTTTATACAAATTGTCTAAATAAATCTATGAACATTCATATTTACTGGCAAATTTGAACTATAAGCTTTCTGTATGCATCCCCACAGATGCTAAAAATATTTCAACATATTTTTACTCAGGTCAGTGTTTGTAAAGCAGTAAACACTAAGTATGTACATCATCTTAGGAAATGAAGATAATTTTAGATAAAACAGAACTAATAGTATAACTGCCAAGGTGGACATTAAACAAACTCTTTTGAAATAATTAAACTGTGAAGGGCAAGCAGAGCTTACTAGATGCTCTGGGGAAATCATCAGATTTCAATATTCATCTGCTTTAATTTGAGAGAATGTAGGCTTTCGCTTCATAAAAATAAAGCTATAATATATAAATATGCCACAAAGCAACCATGAAAGTCACACTGTATTATTCTGAGAAAAACATCCACACACAGGATATTTCTAAGCAAACTTTTTATCTTATTGGTAGAGGCATTAAAAACAGATTTTATTACTTTTACCTTGTAGTTTTTCTGTAATTCAAAATCTGACAGGAAACTGAATATTCTGAACAGCTTAGCAATGTTTTAATAAACCTGTTTTGTTTTCTCAGTGGCTAATAAGTTATCCTTTGATCTCTGGAGGAGCTCATCAAACAGAAAGCAGGGGTTAATCATCAAATTTTTACCTGAGTTTCACCCTTACAAATAACATGAATTACTGAAAGTTCAACTTTTAAGTTTTATTAATTTGAAATGGAAGAAAGATATTTGTACATTTTCACTTTGAAACCATATTATAGTGTTCTAGAAAACCATGACCTTTACTATGAAAGAGAGATATTCACTTTATTTTTAGAAGAACAAAGACCTTTTAAAGATTTGGATAGATGCTAGATCACAATATAATCATATTTATCTGTATGGACAAGTTTAAGACATAAAGCAACTTTTTCCTTATTTTAATTGTAGAAATAATATGTGGTTAATGTTCACTATTACTCAGATATAGAGTTCGGGTTTCCCTTAGGAATATGACAGTAGCTTAATTCTACACCCTTTTACGTTTCTGCCTGAGGATTACATATGTCAACTTAAAATGTATTTCAATATCAAAAATTTTTACTCATGAGGAGAGAGTGGCAAATCCAAGCAGTACGTAAGAGCTCCCAAAGGCACTTCCAGACAAAAACCCACAAAGACAGGCCTTGAGGAAGGACAAAAGTGCAGAAGGGCCTAGGGACAGAAAGACTTCAAAAACCTAAATCGTATACTCCTACCCTGAGGGAAGGCCCTACCCGTGAGTGGACTCTCTCGAGACTGAGCAGACTGTGAGTGTTGCAAGAGGACAGAAGCGGTGTACTGGGAGAGCAGAAATTAAGTTCAGGAAGTGGAAGCACTGCAGAAGTGGTTGGATTTGAAAAGCTTTGGCAAAATCAAACTTCTAGTGGTGAATTCAGTATTTTGGGAGGCAAAGCCTGTGGAGCAGTCTAGGCAACTCAGGGAGGGGCAGAAGCTGCTTTGTACCCATCTAAGATCTGGGCAGCTGAGACTAAGTGCCACAGACAAGAGCACTATTTTGCCGAAATGACAGAGAAGGGAACCCCGGGGTTTGTCTCTGACCCATCCCTCATCGAACTCCAAACCCGCACAGCTGCCAGACCAGCAAAGCCCATAAGGGTTTTCAGATATCCGTAAAACAGGTGGTGTTAGCTTTGCTTCCTTACCAAGATTTTGGGTCAGGGCCCATTAGTTCCATTTTGTTCTGCATTGTTAAATGACCTATATTTTCCTTTTTGTCTGATGTTTCATTATTTATTGGAAGAAATTTGTAAGAGTCTAGTTTAAAATAACGGAAAGGATCCATATAATTTTCCAATAGATGATAAAAACTCACCAGACAAGTAATTTCCTAGTGGCTAATGAAACATTGTAACACATGTTGTATATAAAGAAAAGAGAACAACGGCAGGGGGTATTAACAACGGAACTCATAGTTGTTTAGAGAAACTACCGAGCAGAAATGTAAGAACTGAAAGAAAAATGGACAGAAAACAAGGGAATATTGAGGCAAGAGGATAATGAAACGGAAATTGGCAGAAATGAAGAAAAAAGTAGAGAAAAAGGATTCTACTCAGACATGATTACAGTAGCAAGAGTACAAGTAAGAGTGAGACGATAGATAACATAGTAAAAAAAAGCACAAAAAATAAGACAAAGAAACAGAGTTAAAGATTATGAAGTGATTGATATAAGAGAGAAAAACAAAAATTGATGTCTAATTAGAATCTCTATAAGTAATATAAATAAATCAACAGAATAACTAGCATAAACATTTCAAATGAGACTGTGAAAACCTACTTGGGATAAAGTCATGCCTGCATCAAGAGTGACACATACATATTTGACTCACGAAAGTGTTCTGAATTGGTTCAAGCATATCAAGAATTTGCTTTCTAGTCTGATTGGATTTAAAGGTACTAGTGGCACTTTTTCCAGTGGTAAAGAGAATATCCAAGTAGTCTATGGCACAATGTAATAAGTTAAACAATGCAAACCATGCACTGAAGCCTCTTAATCAAACAGTTGTACCAGACAAGGTTCTAGGTAACAAAATACTTGCTGCCTAGAAGTACGTTGTCGGACAAAGGAGCATGATGGCATTGTCGGTAGCTCCTAACTACAAGAAAGAAAAGATGGGTTCAGGAACTCACATTCACTCAAACACAACCTGGCAGCTGTTCGATCTGTTCCGGAAGCAATCCTTATCTCCACTAAGCTCAAGAATGAGAATCTGAAGATGAAATCCAGAGTCTCATCCTGAGAGTTGTGCTGAATTCCACCACAAATGAAACTCCCAACCTCCCAGAGTGTCTTCTGATGAGGTGAGATATTGATTAGGATGAAGAAGCGTCCTGAAAAATGAAAGAGAACCAAATGGGCTACTCTTAAGGAAGCTAAGGACATTGAGCGCCTAAAGTCTTCCAAGTGTTTTTGTTCATAAAAGTAGCCCACTGACACTGGCAAAAGAGTTGCATTTCTTTTACTTCATTTATGCCAACAGACATCTGGGGCAGCTCTGTGGGAGTGGGTCCTTAGGATGTAAAGTCATGGTGGCTATGAAGTTGGATACAATCAAATTTGTTTATATAGATTCAGTGTTTTAGCTAGAAAGGTTCTAAAGGGCTCTGTGTGTTGGCCTGGTTCACTGATACATAGACCTACAAGTGGCCACTAGGTAAGTTGAAATGGTAGAACCACCATGGTATACTGTAGAGGAAGGTACCGGAGGTTTAGTGATTTAAATTTTAGAAGACATCTGTCATTTAAAATCTGCTAAAGGACAGAATTGCCACATCACGGCTGTAAGAAACAAATTTGTGGAGAGAGCCCCAAGATCCTGTAGAGCTCTGTGCTCTCTTCTGTGGGCCAGAAATGGAGAGAAGAGTTATCATTAAATGGGGATCTTTGATGATCTAGGGATAACAGGATCCCATGGAAACAGAGGCCAAGTGGCAGTAATGAAATCACCAAAGCAAGAGTGAATGTGGTTAGCTTAATGGACAGCAGAATCTAATCAGAAGGATTGTAGGATCCAAGCAGTTCTTCCCTTAAGGCTATAGCTGCCTATTGGGAGGCTCTCGGCTATAGCTGTCTGTGTTACCAGAGTCTCCATACCGTGTTTCCCCTCCAGTCCTAAGGAAGGCAATGGCACCCCCTAAACTTCACCATATCTTCTTAGTTTCCTTGCTTCTGCCCACATTTTTATAAAAATTTAAAAGTGAAACTCTCATCAATTACTAGTCTGTACTGTTAACTATAAAGATACTAACAGTACATGACTTGGTCAGTCCAACCCAACAGTAGTATCTTTTCTAATGAAGAAAATGGTAAGAACCAGCCAAGAAGGGCCACTATCAACGCCACTGTCTGACTTTACATTCAACTATTCAGCTACTCAGTAAAATGATAGAAAAAATTATGAATAGAAATTTGAAAGGAAAATGTAAACTTTAGTTGCAGATGAATGTATGTTTCTGAAGCACAAGATTATTTATCGTGGACATTGTTTGTAGTAGAAAAAGCCTAGAAATAATCCAAGTGCCTAGCAATATTCGACTGGCTAACTCAGCTGCTTCTACACTATTTGGTTATTTTAGAAATGATGTAATATTGCCATCTATTTACTGAAATGACATGATACGTCTTTATGATATGCTGATGCAAGAAATAAGTTGAAAGCAAACATAGATAATAAAAGAAAAAACTAAGAACATGAAACAATATCAAAAACTCATAAGTTAAACAACATACCAATTTATTGCACATAGGGTAGAGAATTGGGGTAGATTGTGAACAGAATGGGAGCTGAAGTGCATGGTGTATACTTTTACTATTTTGATATCCAAATCATTAAAACATACTCTCTATTCAAAGGTTAACATAAAGTCAGAAGTATAGGAAAATAATCCATTTTTACAACAAATCTCAATATTTGAGAAATAAAAATTATAGTTACTGTTGTTCCTGATGCTTTTCAAAGCACTCAGTTACAAACAAACTGTATTAGTCAGCTATCATCACAACAATGCTGCATAACAACTAACCTCAAAAACCAGTGGCTTGAATATAACATCATTTATATTGGTCAAAGGATTATGGGGCATCTGAGGCAGCTCTGTTTAAGGCTATAGACACATTTAAGCTCATTTCAAGTGCTTTTCCCTGGAATGCTGAGGATCATCAGGCATCAGAATTTTATTTTTCTTTTAGCAAACAGTAGGAGTGCAGGAGGCCAGAGCAAATCACATAAGTACATTTAAAGCTTATGCTGACATCTTATTAGCTAACATTTCATTAAGCCAAACAAGTTACATGGCCAAGTAATACAACAGGTAAGGATGTACAGACTCAAGCAGTTATCAGAATGAGAACATGATAATGTCAGTATTTTATGTGGCATAGGGTATCAATGTATAATTGCAGAGATGGAGTGAGGAGCTGGGAAAAATAAATTGATCTACCATGCATACATGTGAGAATACCAAAATATATAGTATTTATTTGCTTGAATTTGTAAAATACCACTTCATTAAATAGATGAGTTTTCATATGAATTTTTTCAAAATCTAATAATACCATCCTAAAGAGCTTTTCATTGCAGTAGATACAATTCTACCCAATATTTTAACTGCTCTATGATTTCCAGACACAGTAGTAATTTCCAAGTAATTTACCTAGTCATTCCTCTGTTGATAGACACTGATGTTTAATCTGTTTCCAGTGTTTCATCATTGCAAATGCTGACGTGGTATTTCTACCACCCAGTCTTTATGTACATATGGAATTTAGCATACATTTACCTCTAAAATGTGTTCAACAGAAAGAGGAATAAACTGATACTTTCTTCGGGAAGGAAGATATGACCACCACAGTGGTCACCCACAAACCTAGAATAAAGTATCCGTTAAAAGAATGATTTAATATTTATAAACAGATAAAATTAGAGGGTCATAGAAAAGAACATATTTTGTTTTCTCTTCTGCATTTCATTTTTTGCCTTTCACAGTCTCATTTGTACCTCTAGACTCAAAGCTGCAAAATTTTATTTATTTTACCAAACAAGCTATCAACCTAAGAAAATAAAAAAAAATTCTCTCCCCTATACCATGTCATAATTTTTCATTTTTCTCTCACAGAACTTAGTGCCTTTCCTGATACTATGTAATTTACGGGTATGTCTTTTTTGTTATTTGTGCTTCAACTTAAATGTGAATTTCGCAAGAGCAGGCATTTTTAAAAACTGTCTTTTCTTCATTATATATATAACAAAGACTAATAAATATGCCTTGAGTTTATTAAATCTTTAAAGTAAATCTTTGGGTATATATATAAAAGATTTTCATTTTAAGTATTATGCTCAACAAATTATATGAGATCTACAAACTATCAAATTCCTTTAAAATCTAGCTTTCTCTGCTGCTTGCCTATGTAAAAATATAGTCATTTTCAAATACACTTAGTTGTTTAATTGTACATAATATATTTCAGAATAGAATCATAAACTATGTTCTTGACAGTTCATAAAAAGCTCAAAGAAAAAATATTGATGAGATTATAGAATATCTACCTGCCAAGAATCACCCAGCACATCTTGCCTGTAGTATTATTTATATCTTATCTATTTTTTATCAAACAAGCTACTATCCTAAGATAAAGGGGAACAAAGTCATTCTGGAAACACTCTCATCCTTGATCTTTTTTTTTTCCTTCCTGAATGCTGTATCAACATGGAAGCAGCTCGTTTTCTTTCTATAGCGAAGTGCATATCTTATACAACCACTTATATTTCAAGAATTGCTCTATTCTGCGTCATTTTCAAATTAATGTAAATTTTAAAAAAGGGCTTGGCATGCCTCATTGGGAATACATAATTACTTATCTAATAGAATTCCCTTAAATGTCCTCATTTGGACAAGAGAAAGTTAAGCAATAGCTTTGCCTTTTGGAAAAATTGCCAAACATTTTAACAATATATTCACAAATATTCATGGCATTATGAGAAGAGCAGTTATTGCATAACCAGTAAAAAAGGTCTTCATTGTCCCCAAACCATGCATTTTATAACATATTCATATTTTTATATTAAATAAATTTTAAAATTATTTTCAGCACTTTCTGTGAACTATATATCCTTTTCTTCAAATAAAAATGGAGCACAGTAATGTTTTAGAATCAAACTTTAAACTTTAAATCTAAAAGCCAACCATTGATAAGAATTGCTACCAAGACTATTGTGACTTCCCTTTGTTTGACATTAACATTTAAAAAATCTTACTTTCTCCAAGTCATTCAGCTAAAAACTTAATAATAAACATTGAACTTCATATTAATTATAACTACTTTTAAAACAACACAGTTTCTAATTTACAAATCACATATTTGAAATTTTCTCTATTAAATAGTTATTGTTTGAACATTTCCTACAAAGGAAGCACTTTAAAATATATGCCATTCGTTACTTTATTAATCTCTAACAGAGATCATTTCATATATGAGTAAAGTGGAATTCTTAACAGAACATTTCCAGGATAGATTATGTTTAATATAGCTATTCTTTTACTATTCCTTAGAAGAGGTGCTCAAGTTAAATGCATGTATCATCAAATGTATAGCAAGTAATAAATTAACAGTGCTTTAAAGAGAGACAATTGGATGGAACACAGTCACTCAATATTACACTAAATTGTTTATTAATATGAAATAAATGTATCTTCCTATGTATTAATCCTTAAACTGAAAAATTTAAGCAGAGACAAATCCCTATAGAATCCCATCATTTTCTATAAACTCAGTGCTTCTTTCCCTCTGTCTCTGTCTCTGTCCGTCTGTCAGTCTCTCTCTCTCTGTGTCTCTCTGCCTCACATACACACTCACTCACACAGAAACTACTCATCTGCATAGCTAAAGGCACTGACCTAATTTCTGGGCACTAAGCCCATGTCTAGATCACATTAGATGAGTCCGTATTCCCTCGGCCTTACTGTAGAGCCCAAAGCCTCCTCTGGTGGGCATTTTTAATGATCTTCTTATCTTGTGTAAAAGGCAAAGTTCCAACCTGTGACCAGGACTAAGAAGGAAAGCACTCTCCTTCCAGTTTCCTTATTTCGCTCTACCTGGACCTCTGCCCAGCAGAACTGCTGCCCATTCAATGTACTATCAAATGAATACTGTCTACTGTCACTCAGAGGTGAGTTCTTCGCTTCGCTCAGGAATAAAAATGCTCACCTCCCACATCAAAGAGTAATCACTTGACAAAACACATTGTACCTTCTGCTTTTCATTATGTAGAAAATCGTTCCCCCAAAATTACAAAAGGGTTATACCTGCTATTAACCTTCCTGCCCTATTCACATTAGAACTCACTCTTTCCTTTGAAACATAATTTCAAAAGAAAAAATAACCAAACTAGGAAGTTTGATAAACTCCTTAAGAATCACAGAAGGGACAATGAGAACTCATGATTGAATAAAAATCATTGTTATTATTATTATATTCTTAAGATCTCATTTAATCCTCACTAAAATTTTGTGAAAGAATTATTATTGTCATATTTTGCAGATGAGAAAACTGAGGTGGAGAAGGGAAAAGTAAATTAACACATATTGCTTTGAGATTGGAGAACTTTGGAGTCATTATTAGCCTGACACATCCTGTCCTCCTTATGCACAATGTTCTTGCCTTATACCATCTATTTTAAAGTCCTACATATCCTATAAAGTTCTGTTTAAGTTTCATCTCTTTGAACCTCTGCAGAATCTTTGTCAATGTCAGGTGAACCCACCACCCAGGCATCCCCATAGCGGTTCTATTTGCCTGGCCATTACTGCCCACAAAATGTTGGAGTGGGTTGTACCTTTCCACCTGGCCAGGAGAATGAGTCATTCAGAGTAGAGGCCAAATCTCATTTTTACCTAAAGGCAAAGGTTTGGTGGTGAATTAAGAGTTAAATCATAATTTCCAAAAAATCATCATGGTATGTAACTGTCTGTCTCCATGATGGGTATATGGATACACCCTGCAAACATGTGGGATGCTGGTAGGCATAAAAATCCCCTGAAATCTCACAGTTTTCATAAGTGGTAGTAAATTTTAATACTACAAAAAATGCAGCACACACATTTCTGAAGTCCAGTAACATTGCATATTAGTAAGTCCACTTAATGTCTGAAGTGTACTTAAAACACTCAGATGAGTTTAAGAATTCAAGAATTTCAATGTCTCACAAAATGATACAGTATATCATCCTAGATTTTGCCAGTAGATTCTAAAGATTCTGGTTTTGTGTTCTTCTGTAGAAAATGCATTACGACTGCAACACTTCATTAAAACTGAAAGATTTACCAAGTCAAAAACTATCTACCAAATTGCTTCATGTGAACCTATGTAAAGAGATATATTCAACTTAGCAGAGACTATGACCAGACAATTTTCCTCTTCAAATATATATATAATATATATTTATAATTGAGCATAAAGTTTTAGTAACACAAGAATGCTTATTTTTAAATCCAATTTTCTCAGAGCGCATAGGTGATTTTAAAGAAATGCTATCAGTTTATTTAAATGACCACAGCACAGACATAAGATGGTAGTAAAATCCATGGCTTTGGAAGAAAGTAGTCAGAGTTCAAATTTCAGCTTTGCCATTGCCAACTGGTGACTTTGAGAAAAACACTGGACTTTCTGTACCTCCATTTCCTCATCTGTGAAATGGGAATAGAAACAGAAACAACCTCACACATTTCAGCAAGTATTAAAAGACGCAGCTCATGTGAAGTCCTCAGAGGAGTAATAAGACAAGACAATTCCTTACTGTTTGCTCTTGGTAGCAGTAGCACAGTTCTCATTTTTATGATGAAGGTGATGATGTAAAGTGCTTAGCACAGCATCTTCTTACATCTTGCAACATCTTTCACACAATTTTAGTTACAATCATTTATGTGATTACTGGATAGCAATAATTATTTCCTCTCATAACCCCAATTTATTTTTTAAATTGTTAAGCAATGTTTAAACAATAATCAGTAAATAACCACATAAATATTAAGTACTTTAACATTGGTACCCAGACAACAATTCGCACATTTTGTTCTAAAATCATTACTCTAAAACTTTAGGAACTGAATCATAAACGAGCTGAAGATTTTGATTAGCGATTCAGGAAAAAGTCCCTAGAATACCTCTTAATCAAATATTTCTACAGTATGAATGCACTGAAATGGTCTTTATTACATTATTATGTGGGGTTGGGATTTAAAAATTACAAAATTTCCCGTAGTTTAGGTTAAACTGTGAACATAATGGTTCATAAAACATTTAAATAAAATAGAACTGCAGCCTGGACACCGGTCCTCAGGGCGTGCGTCCTCTCAGAGCCTCTGTCTCCAGCCTCCTCTGGTCTGTTCTGACCCGAGGAGCGAGCCTCGCAGGATGCGCCTCTTCCCCTCCTGACCGCCTGGCGCCCTGCTGGAGGAGCCCGCTGCCGCCGCCTCTGGAAAGGCGAGAAAGGCAAGACCCGAGATCCAGAGCTCCAGGCCCTCGGCCCGGAAGACCAGGGTGGCCACCAGAGTGCTGAGATTACAGACTTCATTGCAAAGTGTACTCTCCGCAGTGAGGGGAAAGCAGCTATGTCTATGGAAGATCACAAACAGAGACACAGCTCTGGGGTAACAGAAAAGCAACAGTGCATCCCAACACGGGTAAGTCGGGCTTTCAGGCTCAACAACAAGAGAGGGGAAAGGGCAGCATGTGCTTTGGTCTGGGATTGGCTGAAACGCTTCTAGAATGACACCCACACTCAGGCGGGCGGAGGGGAGAGACTAGGGCGGGATGGCCTCAGGTCTGACTGGGTGGAAGGGAATAAATCCCTCAGCCCAAGAGTCTATCTGAACAGTAGTTGTAAGCATATTCAAAAGCAGAAAGATCTCAAATCAGCAACCTAACTTTACACCTTAAACAAGTAGAAGAAAACCACACCTAACGCTAAAAGAACAAAGAAAATAAAAATTAAACAGACAACTGGGAAAAAAAATCAACAAAACCTACAAGTATTTGTTCTTTGAAAATACCAACAAAACTGATAAACACTTAGTTAGATTAAGAAAGAAGAAAAAAAACGAACTAAAATCTGAAATTGACAAAGGGAACATTACCATTTATTTTAGATAAATAAATATTAGGAGAAAACCCTAAACTGGGCTGGTAGCACACACCTGGAATCCCAGCTCCCAGCCCTCGGGAAACTGAGGCAGAAGAATCACTGCAAGTTTCACACCATCTTAGGCCGCATAGTGAGTTCCAGGCCAGCCTGAATCCCGAACTGCATAGCGAGACCCTGTCTCAAAACACAAAAAGAAAAGCTCCCAGAAACATACAACCTATCGAAATTTAATCGCGAGAGACTGAAAATCTAATAAACCTGTAACTCGTGACTTCTTCCTAGTTGGACCAGTAGTCGGAGTGCTGATCCTCAGCACTGGCTGCAGAGCTGATGGGGAAGAGCCCAGGAGAAGACAACATCACTGCTAAATTGAGATTATATTGTAATTAGCACCACCTGGCCCAATGGGCCTCGGTAGGCATCAGACACATAGATGGGTGATCAAAACATTTGGACCCATACTCCACTCCCTTTCCAAGAATGCTTTGCTCTTTCCATTCACCCTTGTTACATGACCCAGTCCCTGTTAGGTAACTGTTGGCTAAACAACTAGTAATCATGTGGGTTGATTGTAGTCTGACCAACATGGTATTCATGCTGGGATTTTGCTACCTGAATTACCCCTGACAAAGCCTAGGTGGCCACCCACTTGGGACCCCTGGGGGAAATCCAAGCATTCTTATTTCCAATAAAGCTCTCCTGACTTACTCCTTTGGTTTGTGACTTCATTTCTCAATGGTGAGACTACAAACTTGGAGCATTTGTCTAACAGGTCAGGAGTTACATTTTCTCCATTTCACCAGCAGCAACCTTCTAGGACCAGCTTTTAAAATACTGACCTTTGGAGGACACTAGCCCCTATGCAAACCCTGCCGATGCCAAATCATCTTTGTGTTTCAAGAATAAATCCCACTTGTCCATGCTATAATCCGTTGATGTTCTCCTGAATTTTGTTACTATTTTGCTGAGGATAGTTTCTTCTGTATTAATTAAAAATATTGGTCTACAGTTTTCTTGCATTGGCTTTGGTTTTGGTCTCAGAATAATACTAGCCTCGTTGAAAGAGTTTGGACTTGTTTTTGCCTCATACTTCTCAAAAGAAGTTTAACATTAATTATTCTTTGTTTGATAGAATATATCAGTGAAGTGATCTTGTCCTGGGCTCTTCTTTATTGGGCTTGTGGTTGGTGCTGGGGATCATTAGGGATGTTTTGACTGTGGTCCAATTCGGAAGGAGTTGAGAACTATAGATGATTAGATTTTCAATTTCTTGTGATTCAGTACTATGAAGGGATGAGGCAGAAGGATCCTAAGTTTGAGCCCTGCATAGGCAATTTTGTGATTT
This sequence comes from Dinomys branickii, assembly GCA_004027595.1. Taxonomy (NCBI): domain Eukaryota; kingdom Metazoa; phylum Chordata; class Mammalia; order Rodentia; family Dinomyidae; genus Dinomys; species Dinomys branickii. The sequence goes on from PVLD010011246.1 coordinate 63,746, forward strand.
AGTGAGACCCTGACTCAAAACAAAAAAATAAAAAAGGGCTGGGGATATAGCTGAGTGCAAAGGCCTTGAATTTAATTCCTACTGCCTAAGGAAGAAACAACCAATAGAATAAAAGTCAGCTAGGAAAATGGTAGAAAATATTTGCATATGCCTGATAAGGGATTGATATTTAGAAAATGTAAAGAACTCTAACAACTTGACAACAAAAGTGCCCTGTTTTTAAAAGGACAAAAGCCCCTGAAGGTATAGCTCAGTGGGAGAGTGCTTACCTAGCATGCTTCAGACTCCAGGTTTGAGGCCCAAAACTGAAAACTAAGCTGTTATCATTTGTGTCTGGATGTCCCCCCAAAGCCTCATGCAGTCATGGGGTGGGCTCTTAGAGTTTATGATTGATCCGTGATCCAATGCTGGGATTATAGGTGTGAGTGCCGCACCCGCCCTGGGGTGGGTAGTTTTGTGTATGTAAGGGAGAGAAGGAGGCTGCTTGCTCCCACCCCTCCCTTTTGCTGTTGTTGCTTTTGCTGTCTTCCATTGCCATGAACTGCTGCCCTCTGCCATGTGCCACTCTGCCTAGGAGCCAGCCAAGCATGGACTGAAACCTCCACAAATTGTAAATACACCTTTCCTTCTTTAATTTTGGGTCTCAGGTATTTTGTCTCAGCAAGGAGAGAAAAGTAACCATGACAAAAGCACATTCATCTTCTAAAAGGATATAAAAATGGCCCACAAACATGAAAAGGTGTTCACCATCAGTCATCGTTAAGGAAAAGTAAACCAAAACCATGTGAGATACCATCTCAGACCCACGAGGTTGGTCACCATGGGAAAAGTCGTGACAAGGAGCAATGGGTATATGGAGACATTGGGACTTTTGTGCATTATTGGTGTGGATGTAAAATGACACAGATGCTATGGTTAACAAGTGGTTCCTCAAAAAAGATAAACACAGAAAGACCACATGAACCAGTAACCCTGCTCCCAGGTATATATCCAAAAAATACGTGCCTGTGTTCACAGCACCATTGTTCATAGTAACCACAAGTACAGAAAATTGGAACACAAATGTCCCTCGAGGAATGGATAGACAAAATACAGTATATAGATATGTACACATGTACACAATGGAATATTACTCAGCCGTAAAAGGGAAAGAAATTCTCACACATGCAGTATAGGTGAAACTTGAGAATATTATGCCAAGTAAAACAAGCCAGGTACAAAAATGCCATGTTGTTCCACTGAATGTGAGGCTGTAGATTAATCAAATTTATTGAAACAGAAAGTAAAATGGTAGATGTCAGGGCTAGGAAGAAGGAAAAGTGGAAGTTCTTGAAATAACCCAGAATGATGAGATGAAAACTTTAATTATACTTAACACTACTAAATTGTGCACTAAAAATGATGTAGATGGTAAACATGTTCCTTACCAAATTAAAAGCTTTTCTTATTTTTGTCTTTTTGGGACAGGGTATTACCATGCACTTAAGGCTGGCCCTGGGCTCACTTTGTAGCTCAGGCTGGTCTAGAACTCTCTATAATCCTCCTGCCTCAGCCTCCAGAGTTCAGGGATATAATTAAAAACTTTTGAAGAACAGTATAAGCATGTTTTGTCTTGTGAAATGTGGCTATTTTGCTTAAATATAGAAAATACACTTTCACAATTAAACTAATGTATTGTTTACCTTTCACTCCCCCTCAAGCCAACAGCAGAATTTTCTAGCTGCTACCAAATATGTGGTGTCAGAACAGACTAAATGCAGAGAACTGTGTGAAAATCCAGGGATCTTCCATAAATACAGACAGTAAAGAAACTTGTATGTAAAACAGCTCCAGCTCTCTCACAAAATGTTGTCCTTTAACAAGTGATTTTTTAGATCCGGGGAAGATGGCCACCAGGTGAGCAGCAAGGGAGCGAACCTCCTTAATAAACACCAACAGCTCGAGACAGACTTGGCGAGCGTGAATGCCGGGACCTCGGCTGGGAAGTTTAAACTGGGCGTATTTCTCTGAGATGCCGGGGGAGATGTGGTAGGGCGGACCAGGCTGCCGGGGCGAGACGTGGGAAAGCCCCAGACGCTGGGAGCCAGGGACGATCCGCGTGGGGAAGAAGCTTGGCTCGGTCCAAGCGCCGTGGGAGCGCAGCCGCCTCGGTCCCTCCCGCCTCCCGAGCCGGCGCAGCCCCCCGGCGACTCCCGACAGAGGTCGGCTTGTTAGCGACGAAGACGCCCGGCAATCCCACGTTTCGCGCGTGTCGGGCGGGCCGCGCGGAGGGCCCCAAACGCCACCGGGAGCGGAGAGAAAGATTTGCTGGGTCCTAGCACCCCGAGAATACAGACAGCACAATCCCTCCTGCCCCCCCGACCCGGCGCAGCTCTCCGGGGACTCCCGACAGAGATCGGCTCTCTGGCGGCGGCAACGCCCAGCGGTCTCACGTTTCGTGCGCATCGGGCGGGCCGCGCAGAAAGCTCCAAAGGATAGACTGGCACCTTGGAACCTTCATGCCTGCAGGGACTCCAATAACTGGTGAGATATCGGCGCTCGCGACCAGATCACCGAGTGGGGGAGGAGATCCATCCCTATACCTGCAGGGAACCCTG
>PVLD010011247.1:0-66250 GCA_004027595.1 Dinomys branickii
GTATGTATTTTAATTTTATTAAGAAAGCAAAAACTGTCATATTTCCAAAGATCCATCAACAAAGAATGAGTGTTAGTTATACTGTGGAATGCTGTGCCACAGTTAAAGCAGAGCCCTGTGTAGCAACAAGGATAAATTGAATCAAACAGCCTTTGACAAAAAACAAAAGCAAATAGTAGATTGAAACATTCTGTATGATACAATTTATATAAAGTGTGAAAGCAAATATAACAAATAATTATAGGTACATAACTGGAGTTAAAACCATAAAAGCATATTTGTAACAACAGCGATTTCAGGACAGTGGACTCTCCAGATGGGATGACAGATAGGGTCAGAGCGGTTCAGAATAGATCTCAGCTATACCTGTAGAGCTGAATTTCCAAAAAACACCAGAGGCAATTATGGTAAGATGTTGGGACTTAGTAAAGGTGAAATGTGGCTGCACACTGCACCACGCCATGGAGGCTAAGCTCTGTGTACTGTTTGGTTTTCTGGTTGCTGACCTGTTAGTTCCTGAGGATTCCTCCTGAACGTCCCTCATGACAGTTCTCCTCCTCACCCGTGCCCGCTGCTTCTGTGGTGATTGATGCCCAGCAGGCCGGAGGTGGTTACCCTCACTTTTCTTTTCCTTTTTTTGGTACTGGGAATTGAACTCAGGACCTTGTGCTTGCCAGGCAGGCGCTTGTGCCACTGAGCTGTATCCCCGGCTTCCCTCACTTTTCTTCTGTTCTGTCTTTCACGGTGGCCTTATTATGCAATCTTTTGCATTTCTTAGATTTTTTTACTTCTGAAATGCTTTTTTTTCCATTTTTGTTCTAAATCTCCCAGTTCCTGGTTCATGTCCTGCACTGTCACCTTCTTGTGTCTGACCATCCCTTCCTGCAGTTCTTTATTTCTGCTGTGTCATCTTCCTGCACGGCTGCCACTGCTTCATTATTTATGTTTTAACTCATAATAGAGCGTTGAGTTAAAATGTCTTCTGCCTTGTGGTGGTATTTCCCTGTGATGCGTTTTCTTTCTACACCGAAGTTTTGCTACTCCTTCTCAATTTTGTTTTCTGGCAGTACACCTTTATGACCATTTTTCTTATGCCTTTGATTGGATGTTGAGTTACAACTTTATATCATTTGGCTTTGGATGGGTTGAGTTTTTCTAAGCCAAAGGGGAGTAAGTAGTTTTCCTGCAGCCCCAGCCAAAGGGCTTGCTGCATGCTCTGGGTACAGTGGGGATGCGTGCTGTGTAGCCAAGCTGCCCCAACGGCATGGTCCTGACCTGACCCCGGTGGCTTCCCACAGCTAGTCTAGAGCTTCCCCGCTTCCTTCCCTGGCCACCGATGCCGAGGCACTCTAACCCCCTCCTGCCGAGGGGCTCCTCTCTGTTGGAAGTGGCACGGCCCTCAGCTGCTCCCTGAGTCTGCCAGGCACTCGGTTGATTCTTCCTGTCCCAACGTTCTGACCTCTTCCTCGCAGTTCCCATCCAGGGTAAGTTCTATCCCCCTGGCATGGGATTTCCCCTGGGGAGTGCTTGGATCTGCCGGCGCCCAGACATTTGCGCTATTCCTGATGTTCTCTGTGCATTGGTAGGGGTGATGCTACACACAACATGAAGTATGTGGACTTCGTATTTCACTGATAAGGCAGTCTGTGGGCCTCTCACACTCTTCATTCCTGTAAAGTTTTCAACAGCAGTGGACAGACCTGCCAGACCGAGCTCCAGGCCAGCTGTGTAGAGCCCTTTGCAGGCACGCGAGGCCCTCAGCAGTCTGGCACGTGTTCCTTTTGGCTTTTCCCGTGCTCTTTGGTATGACCACTGCTGCAGCCAAGCCAGTCTGCTCCCCACCCAGAACTCTGACACATTCCTTCCTCTATGTTCCTACTTTTTTTTTTTTTTCCAAGCCCGCAGTATCCACTTCAGTGCTTCTTTATGACAGCTCTGGTGTGGGTCAGGACCCAACCCACCACCTAGGAGGGCCAGGGGCATAAACCCACTGTGACCGCTAATTATGATGTGTCAGTGTGAATGGATTAAGAATCACCAATTGGATTAATGGAGCATAGGTCTGGGTGACTGTAGGTGATTGACATGTAGGCTGCAAACAGAAGGGAAGACCCACCCGAGAAGAGGGTGGCATCAACAAGTCAGTCTGTCTCCTGAATGGCGTACAAAGGGGAAGAAGAAGGAAGTCTTGTCTGTTCCTCTCGCCAGGTCTTCACCGTGGCCTTTGTCCATCTCCAGCTCCTCCTGTGCACCTCGGGCTCTCCGACATGGACTCACGCTGGGCTGTGCAGTGCGCTCCAGGCCTTCGGTTCCAGAGGCTCCTCCAGCTCCCCAGCATGCAGATGGCCGAGTAGCTGCTGTAAGTGTGCCTGGTAAGCCCTTTATGAGTCAGATGTTTTTATATTAAATCTGTTCCTCTAGTGAGCCCTGACTGATGCACCCAGCTTGTGAGCTGTGGTGCCCCTTCCCTCGCCAACAGTAACTGCTTCAGGGGAAGGTAGATTCCAAAGAGAGCTGATGCCCTTCCCCAAATGTTTCCTCCACTACAGCTGAGAAGCCTGCCTCTTTCCTGGGGCTCACTGTGTCCTTGAGTGCACATGTGCAGAGCACCCCATCTGCAGGATTAAAGGGCACAGCTGACAGCAGAGAGAGTGTCCTCACTTAAGTCCTGGTCTTGCTGTGGCTCCTTGTAACGTAAGCCAGTTCAACACGTCAGCTCACGAGAACACCCTGACAAATACGCCTTACTTTGTTCTCGCGCAGCACCTGTGCACTGTGGCCGTCATGATTGCCTGTTTGTCTGTGTCTCCCACTGAATGCCCTCTCCTACATCTGGTCTGCCCACTCGCAGCTTTGTGCCTGGCCAGCACTGAGTGGTAAATTCAAGTTAAAAAGAATTACAACTGTGTTTCTGCCTTGCCAGAGTCTTCGTCACTCCCAGTCCTTCCGGAAGTCTTCTTTCTGGGGAGCAAGTGTCTGTGCAGGCTCTGCACTGGGCACAGCTCAGAGCAGCCGTGCACAAGAGCTGTATCCTCTGCACCCAGTTTCTTCAGCCAGAAGTGATGGCTTCTTCCTTAAAGCTCCTGTATCTCAATCAAATGGCATCTCTCAGTGCCTTTCGTTAGAGCTTTCCGTGTAATCATAAGTCCCAGGAAGGATTTACAGGGACCTACCTCAGTGCCTCTTCCTCAGAAACCTTCGGTTGCTACATGTGCACATGGTCAGTACTGAGGTTAAATGGAAGCTGGTGGGGTTATTGGCTGCCAGAGTCCTTATGCTGTGTGACACATAGGCTGGATTCATAGCACCAGAGAAAAGCTGAATCATTCTTCTGCAAAAGGTGTGAGCTTGAAAATCTCATTAAAATAATAACCACTTACCTCTCCATGTATTTACTGTTTTTATATTTGGCCCTGGCTTTGAACTGTTCACAACTCAAAGACCAGTTTTGTTTTTCTTCTTCTGATCCTCCCAGTATAGACCCCTCTGGCTCAGCATTCACACTGCACAGAACCGGATCGAATCTTGCCCTCTGTCCAGTAGGAGCGACCTTACTGGCCATAGGGAAGAGAGATTCCATTATGTGGCTCTTAGTCAAAAATCTTACAGTGGGAGGAACATAAACCTAAAGTTTACAGTAAAATGGGATGAACATCATTCTTTAGTCACCAAATAGGTTAAATATATACCTATGAACACATATATATGTTCCTTTATATATATGTATATATATATATATATAGAGAGAGAGAGAGGGAGAGAGAGAGAGAGGGAGAGAGGGAGAGAGAGAGGGGGGGAGAGAGAAGGAGGGAGAGAGGGAGAGAGAGGGGGGGGGAGAGACAGAGAGGGAGAGACAGAGAGATTGAGATTGATTAATATTTTATGCTGGGAAAAGGGGGAAAAACCCAGCCTGGGTAACTCAGACCATGTCTCAAAATAAAAAAGGATGGGACATAGCTCAGGGGGAGAGCATGAGTGAAAAGCCCTAACACATTACTGTTGTAAATGAGCTGCTGCATGTTCTGGGAATGCAACCTGCTACCTATGGAAATAAAAATACAAAAATTATGTTCAGTAATATCACTTTCGTTTATCCTAGGAAATCAAGCTTTTAGTTTGCAAGGATTATATTCAAAAAGTTTGCAGTTTGCTTTATTTATAATAGCAAAAACCTAAAGAGGAAGTATTGGATATGTTTGTTGTTGTTTGGTTTTTTTGAGACAGTCTCATTATATAGTTTAGACTGGCCTTGAACTCACTGTAGCCCAGGCTGACTTCGAACTCATGGTGATCATCCTGCCTCAGCCTCCCAAGCGTTGGGATTACAGGTGGGCACCATTACACCTAGTATATGATGCAATTTTTAAAAACATTCTTGTAGACTTGAAAATCTTTGTGATATAGTGGTAGTTGGTAAGTAACATTAATGCAGTGATCATACTTTGGGCAGGGGAGGAAATCTGCATGTGTGCCTGGCTGTTTGAGTCTGGAGAAAGAAGCAGCAGGACGCCATCTCCGCTGTGGAGGTTCATTACCTCAAGGGGAGGCATGGGCTGGGGAGAAAACACTGATACCTGTTATTTGACTTGTTATACAAGTGTGTCTTGTATTGTGATTTTTAAAATATAGTAAATGTTTAGCACCACCACCCTGCCACTCCTTTTAGACATAAAGTAAGCATAACAAGGTGCCTTGGGGTTATCTGGTTACCAGTTACCACTCATCCAGCAGACAAATAGCAAGGCAGGAAGAGGGCCTCTGAACAGCCAAAATAGATGTCCAGAGTTCAGGCGCTGACTGCATCCTTTGTCTCAGACAACCCAAAGTAGGTTTTGCAGGCTGGGCACATTAGTAAGGGTGCTATCCCCATGCCCTGAGGGAGCCCACAGTGTCAGCGGTCTGCGCCCAGGCTTGCATGGAAGATGAACACATCAGTGCTGGGATTCAGGAAGCCAGGGCTTTGCAGGGAGTAACTGCTCTTCGTAGTGACGATGCCCACTTGGGAAGAAATAAGTTCGTCCTCATGTCATCTTGTAAAGACTCCTGATTAGAGTGTGACACCACCTAGAAGTATTCCCACCAGGTATGACAGTCTTTCTGCTTTGTTGTTTGAAAAGGAAGTGTTTCTTTTCTCCCTACCAGAAGATAGCTGTGGTCTCTGCACTGTGAGGGCGAGACAGAGTGCCTGCCTGTGGTGAGACGTCTGCAGGGCTAAGTGTGACAGGTGTTAGAAGTTACTCAAAAATGGAAAATTTCCTACATGGACTTTGTTTGCTCTTTGAGTAAAGAAAGATCCACAGTCTGTGGATCTATGTGGCCTGATGAGTCCTGGAGTTGAGAGACTTTTAGAGCTTTTGAAGAGTGGTGTGTACATGTATGTGCTGTACGTTGTAGGACAGCCTGGCAGAATCTAAGGCAGTGGTCATAATCAAACACACTGACGTTTCTGTAGTGAAATGTCGGAAATACTAGTTAGGACACATAGTGTATAGTTATTTAAATAATAAACTGGAAGTGAAATAAGTACAGAGTGTAAATACTATACTAATTTGCTAAGAAAAACATTTTGTAAATACTTGAACATGTACAGGTTTAAATTCAGCTAACTGTGCCTGTGTGTACATAGACCGTGAACAGCAGCTGGCTCTGGCTCATGTACCCCCTGGAGGAGAGGAGCATAGGGCCTGTGGCCAGCGGAAGCCAGGGTTGGATGTCTGATGCCAGCTGGAGCAGGATTAAGGCCACGCCCCAACAGGTACCCTTCCTGTGGACTTTCTTCCCCTTGGTTTCCATCTGAGCAGTCCCAGATCCTCCTGCCTCAGCCTCCTGAGTGCTGGGGTTACAGATGTGCACCACCATACCAAGCTAGCAGTCCCTCAGTTATGAAAACTGCCATAAATTCATATTTGCTGACAAATGTGCACAGTTAAGGCCAGCCACTGACTGACCACATTTCCACCATATCATCTATTGTTTTTTCCACCTGTGTTTAGTTTCCTCCTCATCCTCAAGATTATCCATATTTAAAACCATGCTGCAGTTTCCCTGCTTAGATATGCACAACAGAAATGTCATGGTGTCAACTTTTTCCTTTTTTTAATGTCAGCTTTATGTTTTAGCTGATAAACTTTTGACACAACAAATTCATCTCATTAGAGATAAGAAATCCTTCAGATCTCCATCTGTAGATGTGATTTCAAACATCACTCTAAGCCAAAGACCACACTGAGCATTTTAATAAGTAAACTTCAGTTTTGAAGTGATTGTAGATTTGCAGGAAGGTTGCAGAGGCAATTCCACGTTGTATATCCCACGCCCCTCTCCACCAGTGCTGAACCACCACGACACACTTGTTCAAGCTCAGGAGTTCCTGGGGATGCAGTGCGGCCGGCTACGGTCTCTGCTTTGCTCATATTTCCCAGTTTCTCTCCCGTGGTCATGCTGCTGTGGGTCCCGCCCCCCAGGCACTCCACTGCGAGTCTTCCCCGTCTGCTCACCACCTCTGCTTGAGGAGGCTGTGCAGTCTTTTTTTTTGTATTGAGAATTGAACTCAGGACCCTGTGCTTGACAGGCAGGTGCTGCACCACTGAGCCCTATTCAATCTTTCCTTGTATTCATGACCTGAAACCTGGTCAGGTCTCTTGTAGAACTTAACTAGAGCGTTTGCTCTTAGTTTGTGGTTACATTCACAGCAGTGCTGAACATTTGTTTCATTCCAGTTTTTTGTTACTGCAGCACTGCTGATTGAACCCAGGGCCTTGTACATGCTAAGCAAGTGCTCTGCCATTGAACTGCGTCTTTTGCCCCAATGCAAAATGTTTTGTGCCTGTGTGGTTCAGGGGATTGTGGCAGTTAAACCCAGAGCCTCTAGGCAAGTGCTGCGGGCCTTTTTATTTTGAGATACTGCTGGCTTCAAATTGCAGTCCCCCTGCCTCAGCCTACCGGTTACCATGGATGGCAGGTGTGTGGCACCGTGCAGCTGCCAAACATTTTAAATGCCAAGTTGTTATCATTCCAAGCCTTAGCACCTATGTCAGTTGGCGTCCAAAGGACTAAATTTTTTCAGTTTCTAAAAGAAGCAAGCAAGCACCTAAGACAAGTTTTGTTTTCTAGGTGTTTGCTCTTTGTGGTGGGTAAAATCCCATGTTAGCAACAGAAGTTTAGGGTGGGCTGTGTGGACGCTCCTGTGGGAAAGCAAAATGTGTCAAGTGTTTCCCTCCAGTGAGCCTGCCTGCAGGGAACACAGGCAGAGCAGCTGTTGACCAGTCAGAGGCCTTCATCTGGTTACCCGTGTTCTGTGCACAGTAAAGCTCAGGTAAACTATGTACGCGCTCTTTCCAGTCTCTGCCAGTTTTACATAAGGTGGCCAGCAACAGCAACTGTGCCAGTTTGGATCTAGAGTGGCCATGTGCTCAGGGGCGGGGCTTCGGGATGGGTCATGGGAGCTGTATTCCTCAGTGGAGTTGTCTGTGGCTCAGTTCAGAGCTGACTGCTGTTGGGAGTTTGGCCTGGCTTGAGGGGTATCTGTCTCTCCCCGGCTCTTCCCTTTTTTGTGCTTTGTGCTTCCTGGTCATCAAGACAGGGCAGCTGGGCTACCCTAGGCCATTCCTGCCTTGGAGCCTGCTGACCATGGCCTCAATCTCCAGACCACCAACCCAAATAAACCGCTTCTCCCGTAAACCGTGGGTGCAGGGAGTGACTAGGACATGCAGCACCCCGAGAGCAGTCGGCGTGTTCCTCAGGCCCATTCTGTCAGCATTGTCGGTTCACTCAGGCGAGGTTTTTATCAGGCATGACTACTGAGCATGAGTTTCCCATGCGTCTTGACCAGTAGGAGCCATTCATTCCTTTTTTTTTTTTGTCTTCTTGAGACAGGGTCTCACTGTGCAGTTCAGGCAGGCCTTGAGCTTACCCTGTGGTCCAGGCTGGCCTCAAACTCAACCATCCTCCTGCCTCAGCCTCCTGAGTGCTGGGATTACAGGCCCAGCAACAATGTTATCTGTTCTTTTGTTTTTTTTGGTATGGGGAATCAAACTCAGGACCTTGCACTTGCCAGGAAGACACTTGTGCCACTGAGCTACATCCCTGGCCCAATGTGTGCAGTGTTTTCTTGCTCTTTTTTTTTTTTTTGGTGGTACTGGGGATCGAACTCAGGACCTTGCGCTTGCTAGGCAGGCGCTTATTCCACTGAGCTATATCCCCAGCCCCAGTGCAGTGTTTTCTTATTTCTATTAAATTTTTAGTATCCTCAGTGTAAAATTTGATTTTTTATCATTTACTTATTTATGTTTTGAGACTGGGTTACACTATTTATAGTCCAGCCTGGCTTTGAACTTGCGCTGTAGCCCAGGCTGACCTTGAACTTGAGATCCTCCTGCGTCAGCCTCCCAGGTGCTGGGATTACAGGCTTACGCCACCACAGCTGGCCCTTGACCTGTGTTTCTTTATGCCATATATGGTACATGAAAGACTGGCAGACACCCTGAGATCGAGCTTCTGTGATGACATCTCTGCCTTGTCAATGAGAGGAGCTGTCTTTCTTCTTTTTATCTTCTCACTGTTACCCATAAGGATATCTTTGACTCTGTTTACCATTTTCATGGTTACAAAAGAATAAAAAGTAGCAACAAAATATCAGCAAGGAGCTGGGGATGTAGCTCAGTGGAATAAGCGCCTGCCTAGCAAGCGCAGGGTCCTGAGTTCAATCCCCAGTACTGCCAAAAAAAAAAAAAAAGAAAAACAAAATATCAGCAAACAGTAGATGCCTGGGGAGGAGGGCTGTAAGACACCTGAGTCTTGGGTCAGCTCAAGCCAGCCTTGCAGCAAAAAAAGTTTTAGTGCCAGACCCGGGGGCTATCTTTTCATTTTAAAAGAGTCACATTTCGGGATTGCAAATAAGGAATTATGGGCTGAAGTTTTGAAGAAAAAGTTTTATATGATGAAAGAAACCTCAGCTTCCAGATACGTTCACTAAATGTTTCCTGATCTCCTGGGCCAGTGACTGCTGGGTGTTTTCAACCAGAGTCCTATAACCTTGGAGCTGTGTGTGCAGCTGCCGACCAAAGGATCCGGTTGGATAATCAGCTCAGCCACAGGGAAGTGCTGTCGTTTACAGATATTTTACCTGTATGTGTACATTTAGACAATTTTTGCTCAATATGAATTTTAAAATATGTATGTGGGCAGGTGCATGGAAATAGACCCATATGTATAATAGTTTTACCTGAAGTCCAAAGGTCTAGAGCAGGAGCTGGGGATATAGCTCAGTGTAATAAGCGCCTGCCTAGCAAGCGCAGGGTCCTGAGTTCGATCCCCAGTACCGCCAAAAAAAAAAAAAAAAAGACCTTGTCTCAAAGGTCTAGAGCAGCAAACCATATTTATCCCAGGCCTTGCACACAAATGAAAACGGATGTCTAGTCCTTAAAACTACAAAGGTGAGGTTCTAGTGGACCCAGATCTAGAAAGGGCAGCCGTAGGAGTGTGTGGTTCAGTTTGTCATTGAGAATGAGCTCAGTGTGCAGATCGTCTGCTTACAAGGCAAAAAGCATGTGGAAGTATGGACAGGACTTCAGAGGAGCGGCCTTCTAGGGTTAAGCAGGGAAGACACAGGGAGAGTCACCAAGCTCCACCTGTACAAAACCCCCTGCGAGGGTGGGGCTTGAGTGGGTGGAGCTACCACCGTCCCTGCCGTGGTATCTGCTGTCCCTCAGAAACAGATTCTGCAGGGGAGCTGGGTAAAGACTATGCCTCGCATTCTCCCTTGCAGCGAGGAGAAGCCATGGACTGAGGTTGTTAGTGAGGTGTGAGCAGAGATGGCAGCGAGGCATGGAGGCGTGGAGAGTTTGAAGGCTGTTGAGTGGCTGGGGAAGTTGCAGGATTATAGAGAAGAGAAAGGAAGCCCTGTGCACCTCCAGCCGGCCTGATGCAACACTCGCTGCTGTTTCTCAATGGTGCTTCAGCCCTGAATCTGAGGAAACAGCGAGCCACTCCCTTGTTCCAGGGGATCCGTGCCACCCTCTAGCAAAAAAAAAAAAACAACCCTTTAATAGGGTCATGGTGCCCTGGTTCATCCATGTGACGGGGGAAAGGCTAGGCCTTGGCTTGAACACCTCATAAATGACCCAGTGCAACCTGTCAGCTACTAGCATTTATTTAGTATTGACATGTAAAGGAATTACCACAGCACAGGCGAACCTGTTACAGCCTTCAGTGATACAAAGAACCTACTGTGGCACAGGTGCCACAGGTTCGCCACCATAGGCACTGGCCAAAATTTAGCTCATTCTACCTATTAAAAATAAAAATGAGGCGGGTGTGGTATTGCATGTGGAATCCCACTGTGCCTGGCACTAGAAGGAGCACAAGTTCAAGCCTGAACTCACAAGTCCCACCCTGAGCAATTTGGTGACTTTACAAGATTTTGTCACAAAATAAAAAGGGCTGGGGATGTAGCTCAGGGCACAGGCCCTGGGTTCAGTCTTTGGTATGGCAAGAAAGGGCAGGGGCACAAAGAGTAAACTTAGAAGAAGAAGTCTCCGAATAGCATATACCAGCTGACCCATTTCTGTAATACAAAGCAACCCTGCAGTAACCGCAGCTTAGGCCTCATTTTGTTCTGTTTTTTAGTAAAACACAGTAATTGAAATTTTTTGGTTTATAAAAGGAACAGCTGGAGCCAAAGTAGTTCAAGTGACCTGCTCAGATGTTTAGGCCTTTTACGTCCTAACCATAGTACCCTCATATGAGAGTTGGGGAGGTATTTTCTAACATCTTTGTTTTTAGCTTTGCATCTTTGAGATAGTTTCTATAGTTTGTTATGACACAGTTGCTGTGAAATAAAACCAGAATCCACTTTTCTTCCTTCCTTCCTGCCTTCCTTTTATTCTTTCTTTCTTTTGATGGGTCTTGCTGTGTAGTTCAGGCTAACCTTGAACTCACTGTTGCCCAGGCTGGCCTCAGAATCATGGCGATCTCTTGCCTCAGGCTCCAGAGCGCTGAGATTATAGGCGTGAATCACCATGCTTAGCACTAGAATCCACATTTCTCACACTAGCATATTTACCCCTAATATAGTAGATATTAAAGTACATTCTGCCCAAACAGTGAAATAAGCAAAATGATTTCTGCAAGCCAGAATGGCTTATGCCAGGTGTGATAGCACATGCCTGTAATCCCAGCACTCTGGGAGGTCAAGGTAGAATGATCACAAATGTGAGCTCAGCTTGGGCTGTTTAGCAAGATCCTGTCCCAAAATAAGTAAAAAGGGGCCTGGAGAGGAAAGCCCTGGGTGTAGTCCTAGTGCCACCAATGAATACATAAAACATACATAAAATTACTGCAGTAAATAATTTTTGTAGTTGAATTACTAATCTGTGTGTTAGCAATCACATCTCCCAAAACTGGTTTCAAAATAAAAATTCACCATACAATCTTTTAGTGTAAGAAAATTTAGTTTGTTAAAGCTCTATAGAGATGGAGATTTTAGTAAATATCAAGGAGATACACAGATCCTACCAAGAAAAAGGAAAACCTTTTGTTTGGAACATGTAACTATTTGTCCTGGTCTGTCAAACTCCTCCCCACAACATGCTATGAGCACATGCATTAAAATTTTTCTAATCCGATTTTAGGAAGAGATACACAATAGATAATTCCTAAGCGTATTCACTTTGTTTTAAAAATCTAAAATATATTGTAATGTTTTAAGTGCAAGAATCCTCACAGAAGCCTCTTTATGCTCCTTGACCCGCAGGTATTTCTGCTCATCTCAGGCTACAAATGGATATTCTCCAACACCTGTTGCTAAATACCAATCTTGCCTAGTGGTTTTAGATTAGCAAAACTTTCTTTTAAAGTTGTATCATAGTCCCAAGACCTTCAAACTTGCTTGGGATAGGTATTTGCAATTTTTTTTTCCAGCATAAAATAATGCCTGATTTTGATAACTAGGAACTTGTAAGTGCACAGCTTAACCTCATCAGGGCCACTGACAGGCCAGCCTCTCCAGGGACAAAGACAACCCTGACCACCTACATGCTCCTCCTGTCCTCTGGGACCCAGGCTTGGTTAGAGGCCTGACACCTCGGTCCTCTAACTCGGTTTCCAGAGGTGCAGGTTCATGACCCACATGTGCGTGTGCGTGTGCGTGTGTGTGTGCGTGCATGCGTGTGTTTGGTGCAGGACACCAAGGACACTACCGCAGCAGACCACTGTTGCAGTTTCAGACTCGGCTTATCAGTGGTAAAACCTGGCTTGTGCTTAATTATCCCTTTCTCGGCAGGCTGTACTTAAATGTGAGATAGCTGCATAAAATACCACTTAACTTATTTCTGTATTGTTAGGACATAATGCTTGAGCGTTGCCAGGTGTTTCTTTGACAGGAATAATTTATTCCTGTGGTTTGGTGTGAAAGGGCACCCACCTGGAGGGTCAGAGGAGCGAACCCAGTCTGCATGCGTCCTGGGTGTGCACATGTGGACTCCCCTTTCCTTCCTTTGTTCCTTCCTTCGTTCCTTCCTTCCTCCTTCCCTCTCTCCCTCCCTTGATTTGCTCTGTCATTTTCAGAGGAACCAGAAATTCATGGGCTTGAGTCTCTCCTGCTTCCAGCTGCACCTAGTCCATCCTGGCCCCATACGATAGCTGTCCCCGCTCCCGAGGCCACGCTGGAGTCCCCTGGTGACACTGAAGCCCCAGCCTGCCTCCCGCCGGCCAGTGTTTGCTTCTGCCGAATGTCCTGGGTGACATGGAGTGGGACAGACAATTTTCTCCACATCAATCTGAAAGCTTAGGATCCAGATGCTTTGTGTGGCTGGAATTCACTACGCTACCAGCACTGTAAACCATCCAGAATAGCAACAAAAAACCAAGATTGCAATGAAAAATTAAGAAATCTATCCTTGGACCAAACCAATCAAAAGTTTCAAAATTAAAGTAGACTCAATTCAGGAGAGGTCTGTGAGCGTGTCATTTTTTAAAGAATGACACGAATGACAGAATTTTCTATAGTCTTCACTTCAGCAAGTTGCCCCTCATGTTAACATATCATTAGAGGGTGTGGTCTCCAAGTGAAAACTAAAAAGGGCTGCTGTGGGTTACAGCTTGATTTATAGTGATAACACTATACAAGGTGACATTGCGCGTATGTTTTATATATAATGATAACTATAAGCACCGTGTGGAGAGAACTTAGTATGGTATTGGGGCATAGATTATAAATCCCAGATCACAGGTTATGTCTTAGTCTCTCCCTACTGCTAACAGCACAGGAGTCCAGGTAACTTACAATACAAATAAGGGATTTCTCAGTTCTGGAGGCTGGGAAGTCCGAGATCCAACCGTGGCAGGTTGGTACCCGGTGAAGTCTGCGTTCTGCTTCCATGATGGCACCTTGTGCTACATCCTCCCTGGTGCAGGAGGAAAGGGCCAGGCTGTTGCCTCTGCTTCATGTTATAAAGGCGTTAATCCCATTTGTGAGAGCAAAGCCCTCATGACTTCTAGGGCTGGGGCTTGAGTCCTCTGTGGGTGCCTTTGTTATTACTGTGCTCAGTGCTGCCGCTAAACACCTGCCTGCAGGCTGGGGCGCCCAGAGTACCCCTGCAGAGCCCGCTCCGCCCGCCCACCATGCTCACTGTCCCAGGTGTGTCCTGCACTGACCAGCACGGGTCAGTGTTCCGCAGCTGCTCTGCACGGGGAGGGCTCTGCCCTCAGCTGGGACAGCCTCTGAGGAAACAAACGCCACCTCTTCCTGTCCCTGATCAGCATCTCGGCAGCCCTCTGCTCTGAGCTCCACACCTGGGGGCTCTCTTCCATCCTCTTTGCTCGGAGACTGCCCACCTTAGCCCTCCTCCAAGAGGTCAGAGGGAAAGCTCCTCACCTGCTCTGGCAACCAAGGGGACAAAGCAACAGCCTTATCATGGGCAACAGAAACTGCAACCCAAACTAGCTTAGGGACGTGATTTTCAAGGGTAGACATGTCACATTATGTCACTAGGGCAAGTGAATCTTACCTCTCCCTTCCTATACACTGGCTCTTAGCAGCAGTCTGACAGCTTTGTCCTTGTGGAGCAAGACAGCTGCTACAACTTCGGTCCACGTGTTCCCTACTCAGTCAAGCGAAATGAGGCTCAGCCCCAGAAAGCTCAGTGCACGTCCCTGGCTTTGACTGGGGCACAGCCCTAACACTGAACCAGCCCAGTGGCCAGGGAGAACCAGGCCTGGACTGGAAGTTCCAGCAGAGCTGGGAAGTTACTAACAAGGGAAACTAGTGTGGATCATGGAGGGAGAAATAAATTTCTACAAGAAAATGGAAATGCTACTATCAGAATTAGTGAATTGGTACAGAATGGCCACAAGAATACATTTGTTTCACTGGATGTTTCTGTTAATTACAGACGTACCCTCAGTGACTTCCTTCAGAAACACAGTGACTGCTGCAGTAATAAGATAGAGTGGGAGCGGCAGGGGCCCACACAGTGCTTCTCTCCCTGCGACTGCAGTGACAGAGATGAGGCCAGCATGGGCAGCCAGCTCTGAGCATGTCCCCTCAGCTGGCAGGGGCAACTTCACCTGGGAACTGGTGAGAAGTACATGTAATCAGGCACTGTCCCACTTACTGAGCTGGAATCTTCAGGGGCGGAACAAGCCTCGGCCACCTTCCTAGCCGTTTTAAATTTTGAGATAGACATGCTAAGTCACTAAGTTACCGAGGCTAGACTCAAACCTAGCATCCTTCTGCTTCAGCCTCCCAGAGTGTTAGGACTATCGGCATGTACTACCATGCCAGGCCTACTTAGGGGCCTTGAAGAGAGCAGGGAAGGGGATTTGCAGAGTTGACCTGTACACATAAAATCATTGCCACACGAGCACTCGGGACTGTGTCATGGGCCCTAACCCCTACAAGGGTGCGATCACTCTTCAGCAGCTCTTAGGCAGCTCCAGCATGGAGACAGGTCCTGCCTTCAGGTGGACTTGAGGCTGAAGTAAGCAGAACAAGCAGGTCAGAAAAGACTGTAGCCAGGTGTAGTGCACACACTTGTGATCCCAGCTGCTCAGAAGGCTGAGACAGCAGGATCTCCAGTGCAAGGATAGCCCGCAAAATTTAGCAAGACCATCTTATAAAAAAGGATTAGGGATACAGTTTAGCAGTACTCTGCTTGCCTGGAGTGCATGAGGCCCTGGCTTTAATCCCCAGCATGGGGTGGGGCAAGGTTGTATCTTCATTTATCTGGCATAAAATTCACTGACAATTTCCCAAGCTGTCTTTAAAAAGCAACACTATACTGAATTTTATATTTTTCCCTCCCTCGCCCTCCCATCTAGTGTGTGTGTGTGTGTGTGTGTGTGTGTGTGTGTGTGTTGCTAGGGATTGAACCTAGAACTTCATGCCTGCTAGGTCAGCACTCTCATCACTGTGTTTGTTTTCTAATTGATTACTTGGAGGGGAAGGTACTGGTTAGGGAACCACCTTGGAAATCTTGTTCACTTAAACGATTCCTCATTTTAGATGGAAAAATACCTTAATGCACTAATTTTATGCAAGCTTTAAAAAAAGCAAGGTGCGTATTAAATATATCTTTTGCAGAGTAAAATTAAACAGCAAGTACTTCCAAGACTACTGACCATAAAAATAAAAGAATCTGACAAAGTGTGACTTTAAAGGACATTTTATTTACTGACAGAGTAAAAACCATAACTTCAGGCAGTGCAAAATGCACCACTGAACCCAATTACAAAGAACTGGTGTCGATACACAATGTTTAAGCAATGCTACACTTGTTTTTGGCAAAGTGCTGTATTGTTCACTCTGTATAAAACTGACCATCTATGAACCAATCAGTATAAAAAATTTCTATAAAAACGGAAAAAAATTTAGACAGTGGCTCAAGAAAACAAGCTGCCATTTATGCATAGATTGATGTACAGTATATAATCTAACCAAATGTCCCTTTTGAGTTTTTCAAGTTGATGCAAAAGTGTGTCCAGAAACACATCAAGAAGGCACATAGTACAATCTACAATCCTTCTCAGTCTCCTAACTCATGCCCTGCCCTGGAAAGCAAATGTGTTCACAATTTTACTTAAGGAAAAAAGCCACTTAAAAAAATAACACACAATTATTAATTATATTCAAAATGTCGGCGGTGGGGGTGGGGAAGGAGGAGAGAACACAACCAAAAACCAAACAAAACCACTCACACACTACAAGCTTGAAAACACATACATCAAACCTCCCCGGGCATGGGTTTGGTTTGTATCCTAGTCTGTCTGGAGAATAGTACTAAATCTTCAGGCAAATGCAGAACAAAACTGGGCGTTTAATAATTATAAAAAATTTTAAATGTCATAATTAAAATTCTCAAAGACAAACAAAACATCTATTTAAGCTGCCTCCTTCTGCATTGTAACTCTCCCTCCCATACAAAAGACACCATTGAGATAAGAAAAGATACCTTTATCTGTTTGCTTTCCAGTCCACCTCTTTCTCCATCTAAACCACTTTAACTGGTGTCAGATTTTAAGTGAAACTGGTACATGGCAAGGGTGACACCATGGCTACTATGTAGGTTTTCTAAATAAAGCATTTTATATAAGATTTTAAGCATTAAAATAAGTAGATAAGGATGCCGTTTATAATACATTAGCATAACTGATGGCAGTGAAACCACCCGCGATGGGGCCACCTGGTAAGAGTTTAACCACGACTGTGGGCCTCATAAAATTAAAAGGTTAACTGCAAGGTAACAATACCAACATATACTAGTAGTATCTCCCAGCGCAAGGAGCAGTCTTTTAGCTGATTCTAAAACAAAAATACCTGGAACATTTTCCCACTGACCCATTTAAATGGGACTATCTGTCTTCTATTTGGAGTCCTGCATAGTTTTGTTTCCAACTCAGAAATTGAAGATAAGGAAAATACCTTTTCCTTATTCTTTCTTAAGAATAGATAAAGAATATTTCCTTGAGGGAAGAAGAAATAGTACAGAAATTCATTTTTCAACAAAGACATGAAGATTACCAAACCAGTGTAACGTACAGGTTTGAGACGCAAAGGGCGGTAAAGAGCAATGCTGAACAGCCCTCTCAAGTTTTAAGTCAACTGTATCTTGTTGCTAGAATCCAAGAACTCATAAAATGGAAGGTATGTAAACAGGAAGTTTACATGGGAATTGGAAAAAATATCCAAGAAAGTAATGTTAAAAGAATGCTCCCTGCAATGGGAAGTAAAAATCCAATCGCTTTGCATCTTTGACAAAAGTCTCCCCGCCCACCCAACCATATAAACCCACTGCCACAGAAGATAAATAATGGATGGCTAGCCTTCAACGTACAGTACAGAGCAGACTTCAATTAGCTGAGGAAAAGAAGGTAATACACATAGATTGTATAATGTATTAACAAAAACACAAACTTTGAGGAATGTGGTGCTTTGTAAAAGCTCAAACTCATTCTCGAGGCACTGCTTGTGCACACCACATATTCCAGACTTTTTCCAAGTAACATTCTAGGCTATCAGTTTAGAAATGGCCAGCACTACTGAATTCAGAGGGGTCTTATTTCTCAGTGTTGACCTTTAATGTGCACTAAAACACACTGTAGACCACTAGTAGTTACAACAGCAAAACCAGTAATCAACTTACAAAATGCATTTTGGCCACGTTTCAAAGAATACTTAACAGGTCAACATCATTCTGCATGATTATTGGCCTCCTCTTACACATAGTGGATACCTAATAAACACCTAGTGACCAAGAGCTTCAACTGAATTATGTAACCGTTTTCTTACATTTGCCAATTTTAAGTGGAGACCTTAGACACTGACACAGAAACCACACCATGTTATCAAGGGTGGTGTAATCCTAACCCTGAAAAAAATCCTGGTGGCTGAAATTTTTGTTTGCCAGGTATAAAGCATAAAAAACTAGGCCCAGATACGGGGAACAGAAAGTCAGTAACAGAGATGTAAATGTACAGAAGGGATCAAGAAACCTTTGGGAAGGGGAACAGTTACAAGAAGACCATCGCAGTTTTATATGCAAATCTGTTCATGCTGCCACGCAAATTCCCATGGCTGAACTTCTGTAGCTTGTGAGATACAAACACTTGCCTGCAACGTGAGACAAAGACACCCCATGTATGCAGCGTCTTAGGTTCCAAGGACATTTAGCTGGTCTGTTTTCAAGTTACCACCATGTGGCCCGAAACAGACACTGTAAAACATACACACCTTCATGAAAACTACCTCATCCCACAACTCTGGTAAACACAAAGAGCAACAAATAACTTTTAACTCAGTTTAACAAAACTTTATAGACTTGGCCCCTACTTAGAAAATAAATAAATAAAAGGGAAGTCAGTATAAAAGGTGACAAGGAAAGAAAGGGGGAGCTAGACTCTTGTACAGAGACTTCCTGGCTCATCATCACAGCCAGCAGAAGAACAATCTAAACCACCGTCTAACGATGCTTGACCCCTCCCAACTCTAAACACCCTGGTCAGAAAAGAGCACAGCTCTTCTTGCTTCCCAGGTCCCTGTATCAACTGTTATAGAGTTATTGAAAAATATAATACTTCATGTAACTAACTATATGCTGCTTTTTCCTTGAAAACACTTCATAGACGTGCGCTCATTTAACTAGGGCTGCAGAAGAGATGGAGAAGCAAGCAGCTGCATTTGAAAGGCAGTGCTGCTGTTTGTCACTACAAGGAGCTCTGAACTGCAAATGTGTTTAATTAATTTCAGAAGAAGCTGGTGAGTGTGGATGGCTCAGCAAAACCCATCACAACTGCAGGAAAACGAAGTGACCGGCTAGAGGTAAGTAAATTGATTTTTCTGTGTCAACTGGCCTATGTGTGAGTTGAACCCTGCACCCTGGCCTCATTAGCACCAACACTGTGAAGAATAGTTGTGGCAGAAACACCGCCACGGCCCCCATTGCCAGGTTCAGTAGAAAGGCCCTTGGAAGTCACACAGGGTTCAGTCTGGACAGCCCACTTCCCATCAGGACACAGTCCTCACAGCGCCTCTGTGAGGGGGGTAAGTGTTATGACTCCCCTGCTGTGGAGGAAACAGAGGCCCCAAGTGGTTAGAGATTCTGCCTGAAGGTAAAACAAAACATGAGGACTGAAGGAAGCCAGTCTGTCACTCTTCACTTAGGCCTTATGAAAAGACAGCCGGAGAAACGCCCCATCGCTCTTGCTTACCCCCGCTAGGCCAGGCTGATGTCAGAGGATTTTCCACTCTCTTTCTTCTGGTGGGCAGATACATAGGAAGTCACTCAAGTGCCTGCCTGCTCAAGCACTTTTCAATTTATAGCTGACGGTGAGGGGGACTGGCAGGAAACAATAAATACTGGACTAGCGGGTCACTTATAGACATGAGTTTTTCCAAATATAATTTCACAGGTCTTATCTCTTCCCTGTGCACATAAGTGCTTTTATCCGTGACACCTACAATATTTGTACCACGTCACACAGTCCCATCGGAATTACTGAACGCACTGTTCACTAAAGCTTAATGTACCTGAATTCCACAATGAACTGAATGACTCATCTGGAAAAAAAAAGAAGTCACACACAGAAATATATCAAGTTTTCTTTCAAAAGGAAGTCCAGCCGTAATTCCATTATATCCATGGCAAATATCACCTGTTAATGCTCATGTTAGTGTGTAAAAATGTATTCATTATATACAGAAAAGATTATCAAGTATTGGTCAATAAAGTGTATGGATGACCCTGAGAATAAATTTTGCTTACTCAAAAAAAGATAGATTAAGTAATACAAAACGAAATGAAATTGAAAGATGCCTGTTCCCGTACTTGGGGGGAAGAAATGTCTTTAAAATGCTAACTCATCTACACTTCAATAAAGACAACCCCAAACACCAAACACTGTAATTGTATTGATATGTTTCCAAAAATATTCTGAAAAAATTTACAAAAAAGTCAATGTTAGGAGCAAGGCATTAGGTGATATACAGCATAGAAATCTGGGTTTTAAGATCATATCTAAACACCCTGACAAACTAAGTGATTGGTCACAACTGGCTGTAAAGAGACAGCATTTTCACTGTACACACACGCACATCCACACACATACGCACAAACCAAGAAAAACCAACCAGCAAAACTCGGAAGTTCTTAGTAATTGTACTGACGTGGGCAGGGTTGGTGGACGACCCAGCCATTATGCTTGATTTGCCGAGAGTGGCCATCCCTGGTAAGATTTTGGCGACGAAGGCTATTTCTGCTCAGACACTGTCTCTCACTATATTCTTTTATCCACTGGGAAGGACGAAAGCTCTTGGGCTGTTCCAGAAAAGTTGTATGAGCGGCAAGAGCTGCAACATAGCAGGGAATGTGCTGTTCCATTTCGCTCTGGGCTTCCATTCTGAAACAGAAAAGAGCGGGAAGTATTAAGCAGAGTGTGTTACCAACGAAACTAAGTTATTTAACAGTTCTGTTTGCCACACTAATTTGTTTGTAACTGGACAAGAACTTAAGGGTATCCTGGCTGACAAGTTTAAATTCTGTGACTGCACTGACTGACAGGGCTGGAAAGACGTCAGCTTTCCAGAGTTAGACATAGAGTCCACAGGTGGACTGTATTCTAAAAATATGCTTTCTACGAGGAGTGGATTTACGTAAGATTTTCTGTAATAGTATTTATTGAATATCTGCATTTGCCAGTTCTCTTGCAAATATTACCTATTTTCATTCTTACCATAATCTTAAAAAGGGAAAGTATTTTAATTCCCAAATTCTACTGATCAGAAAGCATTATACCAACAGTACCTTCACAGATCCTTTGGCTACAAGTAAAATGTTCTAGTAAACATGTTTCAAATCTGTATTTCATACAAATGTACACAAGAAATTGTGACCTAATATTTTTCTAGGACAAAAGTTTATTGTAGAAGACAGCTCAAAGTTTTTATTTATGGCACATTTCAGAATGGCAATTACACAGCAATGTTTAAAGATCCTTGTAGAACACATAACCTTAAGGCTGAGCTATACAGTATATTATTTTGTGACTTCTACATTAAGAGCCAATCAAGTAGGGCTGATCTAAACTATATTAACACATAACATGAATTTTAAGACATTTTTGCCCCCTCAGTGTAGGGATTAAAGCCAGGGCCTTGCAGGTGCTAGACAAGTGCTTTCCCACTGAACTACATATCCCCATACCAAGTTTTAAGACTTTTAAGGGTTATTTTACACAAGAAGGGCAACTGGATCTTCGCCTACAATCACTTGAGGAAAATACTTCTCTTTCATTCTTTTAAGCAGAAGTACAATAGTCTCATTAATAAACTTAAATAAATCACACTAAGAAACAGACAGAAGGCCAGGGCTCTCGCTCCACGGTCAAGTACTTGCCTAGCATACGCAAGGCCCTGGGTTCATCCCCAGCACTGCCAAAAAGATAAAACTAAAATAAAGAGAGAGAGAAAGAGAGAGAGAAACTTTCATATTAACCAGAAGTTAACATAAAGAAAACATTTATTGAAGAGGTGGGTATTTGAGTCCCTAGCCTCCCTGTGTAGGCTGATAACACAGATCACGCAGTCTTAAAGTGAATATACTTACTCTGTGCCCGAGATTCTTATAAGCAGCTTTTCCTGGCCCTATAAATGTTAAATGGTGAACTATTAAATCACTAGTAAGATTTAAAATGCTATTTTAATTTTACTGTTAGGATGTGGTCAACTTTGTTTTATTAATACTGATTTACTATGGGACGTTAAAGGAACATATCTTACTTAAGGTTATGATAGCTTATAAACCTTCACACACAATATTTATAAAGGCTAAAATGCAATAAAACACACACTCCAAAACCCACTGTCATTAAGAAGCACCTTGCTTTTTATATGCTTTATGGTAATATTCCTGAGGATAGATAGGATCAAAGCAATTTAACTTACAAAAGACACAGTTTATTGCCCTGCTTAGAAAACACACTTTTTTTCTTTTTGGTGGTGCTGGGGTAAAACTCAGGGTCTTGTGGACACTAGGCAAGCACACTACCGTTCAGCTGCATCCCCAGCCCCTAGAAAACGCAGATGCTGGCTCAATAGCTAGCTTGCTAATTCTGGGAACACCTGATTCTTTCCTGACATAGTGAACCACTCTTAAAAGAATTTCAAGTATAAAAATAAGGATAGTTAAATATTTTTTAGTTAGTATGATAAAATTGTAAGAATTTGCAGGGTTTTCCTATGTGCAGAAAGAACTCAAAGTTCAGTATACTCTTTGGATACTTCATTTATGGAAAAATGCCTGCGCTGGTTTATCTTGTGTGGGTTTGCTTTGTGGCACTGTGGGTTAAACCCAGGTGACACACTGAGCTCCATTCCTATTCCTTCTAAAAATACTTTTATTTTGAAACAGGGACCAAGTCACTAAGTTGGCTGGGCTGGGGTGGAACTCATGATCCTTCTGCCTCAGCTCTAAGAGTGCTGAAATAACCAGCATGTGCAACCATGCCTGGCTTATCCCGTAGATCTGTAATGTACGATTGCAAACACAAATGATACAAAAATAGCCTCCGCCGTGCATCAAAATGGCAAACACATAGCAAGCAGATGCAGCACATGGTCATGGACTAGATCCTGTGTGGGACAAACTTGATGAACTATTCTAGGCTCCATTAGGAAAATGTGAGTATGATTTGGACAGGAAAATTTCCATGAAGAAAATTTTATTTATTTATTTATTTATTTATTTATTTATTTATTTATTTTTGAGGCAGAGCCTCACTATGCAGTTCAGGCTGGCCTTGAGCTCACTTTGTAGCCCAGGCTGGTCTCGAACTCACAGCGATCCTTCTGCCTCAGCCTCCTGAGTGCTGGGATCACAGGCGTGCGCTGCCACGCCTGGACTGGGTAGTAAAAATTTACTGAAGCAAAATGGTGGAGATCATCATCTAATAAGCAGATTATCAAATAGTATATAAAGCATGATTCTGTTTGGGTGTGGAGGTAGGGGTATATGGAAAAACACACCCTGGAACCTAGATGGGGACAGTATTCATCCCTGGGTCATGAGGCTGCCATTTCAAGTTTTACAATTTCTGCATATTTGCATTTTCTGCAAGGTATATGAACTGCTTCTGTGTTATTTTGCAAAGCTACTGACTATACAGACATACATATGTACTTTCAACACTGAAAAATATATCCGTGCCAATAAATGGAAATATTAATCTTGCTAAATTCTGGAGTATAGCTCCTCAGAAGCAAGATGAGACTCAAGAGGGAAGGATTTTTAAGAACTGAAGAAATTAAAGTTAACTATAAAGCAATTAAATACCACCTCCAAAAAGTCGTATTTTAAGTTTCTGTTGGGACGCCTGACCGTGTGGTGGATCGTGGGGCTGAACAAAGCCTTCACCCGACCCAGGGCCTTACCTTGCCCAAGCCCGGCACCGTGTAACCGTATTAGCATATTGTGTTTCGTTTTGGAATAAGCAAAATGAAACACAAAAATGTTTGGCCTTGTAAAAGGCCACTTACGACACTGAGACTTGCGAGTACAGCAAACTCAAGTGAGTTAAAGAGCTGCCTGGCCTCGTTTACTTCTGGCAAACAGGAAATAGACGATATATACAATAGTCTACTAGTGGAGTCAGCCTGGGTGATCCACAGCAGCCCTTCGCCAGACAGTGCTCATCATAGTTTTCTTAACTGCTGCGAAGGACCCAGAGTCACCTGGACCTTTGCCTGTGAGTGGGAATTAAGTTGGTACCAACATCTCCCCAGTGCTTTAACACCACGCAGAGCTGTCTGATGAAGGAGGGCAGGATGGGCTAGCTGGGCTTGGAGCTAGTTAACACAGTGATGGGGCTTCATTTTAGAAACAGTGGGAGCAATCTCGGACCTATGCCCTGGGTTTGTTCTCTGGATAAGGTCACAGAAGGTCTGAAAGTTCATTTGAAGATGCTACTCTTCACTCCCTGACCCCCTCCCTAAACTTCCCAGGCTCTGCCTTCCCAGCTGCCATGCAGACAGAGTGCTTAAGACGCCTGCATACCAACACAACATCACGTTGTGAGTTAAGAGACAGCTCTTTAAACAAATGTTTTTGTTTGTCAACTGCCCTTTTACCTTATGCTCAAAATTTCTAATGCTTTCAAGGTTAAGTAATAGTTAGTGTGATCTCTAGGAAAAATACCTGGGAGAAAGAGTTCGGAGACACGCTATTCTCACTGAATTTGATACCCTAAATAACCTAGTCTATAGCATGCCAGAATTACACTCTAAAGTTCTTAGCAGAAATGCCAGTCTTATTTCCCTTCAGTACCAGAAAATAAATGACACAGCTCTCTAAGATATCAACGGGACCATGCTATAATTAACTTCTTAAAAAATCTACAATGAACAATTTTTGTGCCACTGATCACCTGTGTACTATGCATAAACTCATAAATCTCTGTCAAGACTTTTTTCTTTGTCAAGACTAGTTTTGCCTCTTCTAAAAACTGAGTTTTGAAGTGTAGCACAGATAAACAAAATGCACGCTCAGCAGACAGCCTGTGCAGGGAGAATATACTGGCAATGTACCTGGGACTGCTCGGGCTGCGGAACTCGTCGGTCCCACAGCTGGCCTCACTGAGGCCAGGGCAGGAGTTGTGCACAGCATAGACAGACATGCTGGGATGCTCGATGAGAAGGTTTTCCATCGGACTTGTTTCCACCTTGATAGTGGTTAATCCACCTGCAGTGAAACATGGGGGAGGGGTGATGAACCAGCTCTCCTCCATGGGGCAGGACTCAAACTGGAGGAAGCAGGAGTCACTCGGATCAGCCAAGCACTCCAAAGTTGCAGGTAAACAGGAAAAGACCGAAGGGTGCTCCGTAGGTGACTCTTGACTGATGTCATTGTCTTCTTCTTCTTCTTCTTCTTCTTGCTCTGCTGAGAAACCAGTGCAAGTATCTAGATCAAGTTCCGTATTACAGTTCGCATGTGTAGAATGGGTTCCATGGAAGGGTGATAATCACATCAGATGGTTACAGCAGAGCCACCATCAAATTCACAGCATAGAGAAAAGAGAGACAATACTGTCAGCTGATACTCACACTTCTCCCTTTAGTTCTGAAACAAGACCCTTTACATTCACTCATAACCATTATAAACAGTTCCCTAGCACTGCGTCTGGGGTGGGCAGACTACCATCACTTTGCAGGAATGGAGTTAGGACTGTTTCTGTTCTGCTAAGTAAACACAATGATCCATATGGGTTACTGATTACCTAATATGAAGGTTTTCCACTAAAATACCTCTAGCTGGGTCAGGTGGTATGAATTGCAAAATTGGAAAATCTGACATCAATGTCTCTGATCATCTGGCACAAAGTATTTTTTTTGTACTAGAAATCAAACTCAGGACCCTGCACTTGCCGCACAGGTGCTTGTGCAACTGAGCTACATCCCCAGCGCAAAATATTTCTTGATATATAAATATAGTGGCAGTAGTGGTTGAGCCCAGGACCTTTGCACTAAGCCCCTTTTTATTTTTTATTCTGAGACAGGGTCTTGTTGCTAAGTTGCTCAGGCTGGGCCTGGATTTGTAATCCTCCTGTCTCAGCCCCAAATTGAGTATTTTTTAAAAGACAAATTCTTGTTTGTTTACTTTTAGGGTGTAAAAACCTTTATAGTTACTGATTGACTTACGTGAAAAGACTGACATGCAAGAGTCCCCACTCACGGTTAAGATTAACCGGCGAGCCTCTCACCTACGACGTCAACGAGAACCCATTCGTCGTCCTCCTTTTCCCTAAGCTCTGCTCCTTGGGTAGAAGTCATGCTGACTTCGCCCACAAACATTCTATTCAGCCTCTGGAGCATTGTTAAGGCAAGAATGAAACTGTGGCTGGATGTCCTTATAGATGAGATTTCGAAGCCCTGCCCTCAGTTGGCCGGATGGCGCAGGCAGGAAATTAAAGTGCAGAGGGTGCTTAATTCAACTTCGGTCATTAGCCCTGAAATAGAACAAAAAAATAAGGTTATTTCTTATCAGCAAATGTTTATCTTTTGTAAGGACACACCCACATCCCCTTAGAAGAAAGCAAATGCCTTAGCCTACACTACAGCTGCCTGTGTTTGATTCCTACAGGCACGCAACAGCTTTTCTAAAATGCTGGGAACCAAGTACTCACATGCGACCCGTAAATACTTTGAAATATGAAATAGAAGGCATGGAGCCGGGTTTGCTTTTATGAATCTGAATATCTATTTCGATTTCAGCACCTCTTTTCTGTAGTAGATGGGCAAAGACTACAGCTTAACTGTGTTGCTATATGACATTCATTCCGAATGAACTGGCAGTAATGCTTGGGGACCACCATTATGCCAGGCGCCCATGTTGCCCCTCTATCCTGTCCTTCCTGCTTCTGACTTTAAGCACACCGAAACAGCGTACACTTAGACAAGGACAGCATGCTTTGGCCTTCAGGACAGTGCCGGCATGGAGACTGTACACCCCAGAAAGCTGAGCCCGACAGCAACTAGCACTGTGAAACACTGTTGCTTGTGTGGCTTCGCAGTGGATGCTGGAGCCGCTAGTGGCTGGGGTGCAAATCCTGACTCTGTGATTTAGGAAGGTGAATGGTTTTAGCTAGCAACAGCTCCCCCACCTCTGGTGCTGAATTCTAAATGACAAACTGCAGCTTGCTTGGTCTTATCACAGAATTCCAGATTCCCAATATCCACTTCTGCCTTGTTACCTGATAGCAATTTGATAACAAATATCAAAAAGAATTTTTCATGATGCCTCCACAGACTTACTCACACACCCTGCCCACTGTTCCTTCTTGGGTAAACAGCAGCAGCAGCCCCCAGCAGTTAGTTATTTGGGCAGGAAACCAAGGAGTTTACCCTTGAGTCCTTCTGCTGCTCCCCACCAGTCCCTTTGCTGCCTATACAACCCCTCCTGCAACCTACCAGCAAGTCCTGTGGACTGTGGCTGCACTGCTGTCATCTAACTAGGAGCCAACCCGCTGTCTCTCCAAGACAACCCGAACCACCTCCTAAACCTTATTGCATTCAACCACCCGGGTCCTGTCCAAATCCGACTTCCTGACCCCACTGAGTGGGATAATACAGGCAGGGAGCTAATCAGCACACTGAGCACTTTATGCATCAGGGCTGGCGCTCAGCACGGGAGACGGCAGTGAACAAGGCCCTCGCGTGGCAGGTGGAGCCACCCAGCGGAATGAATGCAATGGGAGAAATGAATGGTCCTCAGACCTTGCTGACTGCACCACTGCAATAAGTAGCTTTAACCTTGAGTGGCTGCAATAAGGAACAGAAGGCAGGCAAAGGGAATGTTACAAATCCTGCGGACAAGAACCTGATGCCAGCTGGGTGTGGTGGTGCACGCCTGTAATCCCAGCACTCAGGAGGCTGAGGCAGGAGGGTCCATGCGAGTTCGAGGCCAACCTGGACTATAAAGTGAGCTCAAGGCCAGCTAGAACTGGCACAGTGAGACCCTGTCTCAAAAAAACACACACACCAAAAGAAAGAAAAAAAAAGAATACAATGCCTTATGCATGGCTCCAGAACCAGAGAGAGGGTCACAGGGGCAAACTGAAGGCTGAGCAAGAACCAGATCCTACAGGGCCTTCCAGGGCAGAAGGGGAGAAAAATGTCAGGAAACCCAAGTACCTGGCTTGGTCACCCACGGGAGGGTGAGACCATTTAGGAGTCTAAGAAAACTGCAGAAAGTAAGCATTGGGCGATGAACGAACTGCATTTGGAGAATCCCGTGAAAATGCAGCTGCAGATTCTGGTAAGCAGCTGAATTTAGGGATAGCTAGAAGCACAGATTTGGGAACCATCAACACAAAGGCGGGGATGGAAATTTTAAGAAGGGAGGAGTTCACCCAGGGATAGTGAGAAGCATTTCACCAAGCACTTTCCCCTCACTACTGGGGGACTGAACCAGGGTCTCACACGTGCTGGGCAAGTGCTTTGATACTGAGTAGGTCCCTATTCCTTTTCATAAACTTTGACAAGGTCCCGTTAACTTGCCCAGGCTGACCTCAAACTTGGGATCATCCTTCCTTAGCCTCCCAAGGAGCCAGAATTACAGGCACGAGCCACCGTGCCAGCCTAATCACTTACTACAAGCATCAGTTCTGAATCCGTAACCTCAGGCTCCTTCACTTTCAGAGTAGTCATCTCCAGCTATTAACACACTTGAGGCATGCAGCTGCTGACGCTGCCTCATTATCTGTACATAAACTGGACTGCTACAGTTGTCTGGCACACAACTACAAGAGTAAAACATCTCAAGATAAATGGCATCAGGACACTTTGTGGCACAAGCCATCTTCAGCCATTAATTATCAAAGGCAGGTAGGTAAACAGGAAGCGTCGCTTGCATAACCAGTCTTTCTTTAAGCCCTCTGAAAAGCAACACAGCCAAGTCATGACAGCTGGAGCTCTAGTATGAGAATTTAAATTCAGCTTTCTGGTCCATGTAAGAGAAATTAGAGAAGGAAGCTGTGCAGTCTGTGGCCCTATGGTGGGGTGACAGTTGTCTCCCGGTAGATGATCCATCTCAAGCTTTGGTGTAAGTGAAGGGTTTTGAGCATATTAGCTAGGAAGGGAAGAGGTATCTTCAAAACATCTCATTCTGCATCCGCTGAGCAGCTGAGAGAATTATTCCCTTTTTCCAGAGCACAGGGCTGGACTCTGGCCCTGTATCAGCTAAGTAACTGGGGCGACTGGGTGGGGTCCTGCACTTGTCTTGGATATGCACCTTGTCCTCTGCCTGTGCTGCCACCTAAGGGCAAGGCACAGGAGTTGAGGCCAGATGAATACCAGCCACAGAACAGGAAACACTGCCAGGCCACTGCAGCTGGGGCAGCTTCGGGTTCTCAAATGCAGTCTGCCCCTCTGGTTACAGCTCCACCTTGTGCAGTGGAAGCCAGCCGGTGCCAGGACATGCAGGGCTGCCACTGGCAAAGCTGCCCCGATGGGCTCTCAGTCTCCTGAAGTTGGAGGCAGCCTCCAGCCGTTCCATTTTTCGGCATGAGCCCTGCCCTGGGTGGGCAGAGTGCTGAACCCCTGCAGAGTCCCGGCTGGCACTGACACACAGCCTCCCAGGCCCTGTGGTAGGGACAGAGGAAAGAGGCAGGGAAGGGTGCGGGAGCGCTGGCCTAGGGAGCAGCAGAAGCTCTGCCTCCGATTTCTAAGACAGGTGACTGGATCTAAGCAACTTAGCCTTTCGGAGCCTGTCTTACCCACAGAGAAATGGGTATACTATGTAGGACTGCCTCTTGGCGGATCCTGCCAATGTCTAGCACAGTGAAGACATGAGGTCAGACTCACTACGCAAGTTCCTTCAGCCTTGCTTTCTGTAGGGAGCTGCTGGAGAGACCCTCACC
Source organism: Dinomys branickii (assembly GCA_004027595.1). Taxonomy (NCBI): domain Eukaryota; kingdom Metazoa; phylum Chordata; class Mammalia; order Rodentia; family Dinomyidae; genus Dinomys; species Dinomys branickii. The sequence continues at coordinate 29,401 of PVLD010011247.1, forward strand.
CACTAACACTGCCCAGTGGGGCAGCTGCCAGGCCTGTTAGATATATGAGCAGAGAATGTGTGAGCAAGACCCTGCATTTTAAATTGTAATCTATTTAAATTTAAAGTTGAAGCTGGGCACAGTGGTGCATATCTGTAATCTCAGTGATCTGGGAGCCTGGGAAACTTAGCAAGACTATTTCAAAATAAAAAAGGGCTTGGGAAGTAGTTTGGTGTGAAGGCCCTGGGTTCAATTCCAAGTACTGAAAAAAAAAAAAAAGTAACTGAGTCAAATTTTTAAAAGTGCTCAAGTATGTTTGGAACAATTAAGGTATATGAATCTACTTTTTCAACTGTAGACTTTATGACATCTAAATGCAGTCAAGTTTGTTTCAGTGAGAATTCAGCATCTGAGTTGAGACCCTAAATGTATACACACTGGAGTGTCAGAAAACCTGAGTAGCCAAAAGGTGTCTCTTGTAAATATGGAGGGGAAGAGGGGTTGAGAGGAGGGGAGGTCAATAGGAAAAAAAGAAGCAAGATCTCTCATGTACAGGTACAAATTCCCTATGATGAATATAATTATTATGTCTATCTAAAAATGTACCAATTTAAAAAAACCCAATAAGGATGTAAAATCAATAATTTTTACCTTGATTATATGTTAAAATGATTAATTTCGGATATCTTAGATTATACATTTATACAATTAGTATTGCCTGCTTTTCCTTGTTAACACTACTGGAATGCACACGGGCCCACATTATGTTTCCGGTGGACAGTGCCGTTCTAGAGAAATCCCCTCCACACTTTTAACAGCCTGTTCTCCCTGGTGCCCAGGGGCTGTCACTGCACAACCACTGCTCTCAGGACCCTGTGACCTGCTGGGGGCTGGAGGTTGCCTGGGGCTGCTTCCGTGTGGAGCTCAAAGGCAGGGCTCGGCTTCGGACTCCCCCCGCCCCCCACCTGGTCACGACTGTTTGAGTCCCTCGTCTAGGGCGATGATAAAGACTGAAATGTAAGTTCTGCAGAAAGCCCAAGGCCCAGGAGGTCAGACTGACACACAGAGCTCTAGAGAAGGGCGGCCAGGGCTGCTGCTCCAAGAGACCCGCAAGCTTAGGCTGCAAGGGGGCTCGGCCCAGCCAAGAAGTGAGCCCTCTCTTCCTGGGCTCAAAATACATCTACACCTCCCTTTCAAAAGTAAACTACATCTTTCTCACTGTAAAATAAAAATGCCACATTACAGAAAGGCTAAAAATACAAGGAAAGGAATTATTATCTCATTGCTTTGTTGGTACACTGGTTCATCTTCTCCTAGTTTTCTGTGTTTCTTTTTATTAAAACTGTGGTCTAGGGAAAGCGTAACTTGTGTCCTGTGCTTTGTAACTTCTCATTTGTCATCAGTGCTTTTCATACTATCCCAAGAGTGGGACTGTTCCGTGCGCTGGCCGGGGGGGAAACCCGCTGGGTCACACATCCCAGCCCGGTGGCTACAGACTGTGTGAACTTGAGGTTACTCAGTAACCTTATAGGGCTCTAGTTTTCTGTCCTTAAACATGAATGATAGCTACAAATCCTACTTCTTAGTGCCAACACCAAGATTAAGTGTATAACACTCAGAACAGTGCCTGGCACACGGCAGGCATTCAGTAAACATTAACTACGGGTTCACTGCAGGCCAGCGGTGGGAACATGAGCGAGTCAGTCAGCATCTTTGGGGCCAAGTTTCTTTATCTGTAAAATGTCCCATTAATAATTACAGCTACCATGTATTGAGTATTTACATGTGACTGGGACTTTGAGTATTTATTTGTCCCACTTTACTAATGAGGAAACTGAGGCTCAGAAATTAACTTGCTCAAAAGTGACAGACCCAGGCACAGGTGCAGCCAGCATTAGAGCATGAATCCGTTTGATTCCAATCCCTTGCTTTTCTTTGTACAGGATCTCTGAGGTTCCTTCCAGCGTCAGCTCTGGTTCTATGAGCCAGAGAACAGTGCTTTTCAGTTGGTTTTGGCTGCCAGTAGGCGGCTCCAAAAAACAATATTTTCAAATTTAAAAAAAGAAAGAAAAACAACCACAGCTCTGATGCATGCAGTTGTGGCTCCTGGACAGTTTTGAAATATCAGGTGGCTAAACACACCTTTGTTGAAACACAGCCTCAAAATTATCTTTCTCTTTATATCCACCCACTACTAGATTAAAAACTAAAGCTGCTGATTCAAATACTTTAAAATCACTTCTGAAGTTCAGGAAAAAAAGAAAGCCAAGAAAGCCGTCTTTGCTTGTTCCACTTCTGCTCTGTCTATTCAGGGGTTTACAAGGGACTTTATTCCCCCCAACACCCCACGACTGTCTGCCCTGAGCCCTTGGACAAAGACAACAGTGAGAGGTACAGAGGTACTTCATAGCCGGTTAACCTTGCCTTTCGAAAGCTGGGACCTTCCCAAGAGAAAGCACAGCGCGCAGAAAAGGACAAAAGATAGGATGAGAAAACAAGAGACCTTAAGTCACAGAAATTAGTAGGTCCGGGTTCCAGGCGGGGGCCGTTGAAAATTATGCTGCCAGTTCAGAATTATATTGGCTGCGATTTAAAATCAAAAGCTTCCTGGTGCTTTTCACACCTGCAAATGAGAAGGGTGTTTCAATTACCAAGCAAGAGGTTTCAGGACCTTGGGGCAGTCCAGGGTCACGTCTCACCCCCCCATCCCCGCCCCGCCCGCCCCTCTTTTTCTCAGAACTACTTCGCATTCTTCCAGCCAAGGATGCCCAGGTCCCCAGGAGACACAGATGGAAGGAAAGGAGCTCCTTAATCTCTAAATGTGAATTCACTAGGCAAATGTACTCCGAAAATACAACCAAAACAAAGGATTCCCACGGAAAATTCATTTGCCACTTTGAAACAGTAAACATTTCCTTTCAATTGGCTGTGTGGCCTTACATTACCTAATCTCTCTGTGCCTCCCGCGAACTTCCTCTCTGTAATTAGGCCTGCCCCTCAGGGTGCTGGTGCCGGCCCGCCCGGGGAACCGGGAGCCTGCAAGTCCTAGGCGCTGCAGGAGCGCCGGGACCGAGACGGTCGCGGTTGAGAGCAGGACGGGGCCGCAACGCGCTCGTCCGCAGGTGCAACCTCGAGCCGTATTGCGTGAGATGGAGAGGGACGAGGCTCGGGACAGCGACAGCAGGGCGGGACCCAGGACCTGGGGGGCTGCTGGCGCCACGGCGCGCGCCCCGCCGCGGGGTAGGCGGAGGGGGGCACCCCCGGAACCCCGCCGTGGAGTCCCGGAGGAGGGCGTCCCGCTGTGTCCACGCGAACAGACCGTGCTCGGGGGAGGAGGAGAGCCAGCCCCGAACCCCAACAGCCGCCGCGCTCCCTGTCCGCACTCCGGCCCGCCGAGGGGTGTCCTGGGGCCGGGGGACGCGGCCGGACCGCCGGCTTCGGGTTGGGTCGGGTCGGGTCGAGCCGGGCCCGGCCCCTCCCGCACTTACGTGGGCAGAGCCGCGACGGGCGCTCTCGGGGTCCCGGGACGGCGGCGCGGGGCGGCTCCAGCCTCCGAGCTGCCCCAGGCCGCCGCCGGCGTCCGGGTCCTTTTGTTGCGGCGCGGCGCTCGCTCGGAACAGCTGATCGCCGCCGCGCCGCCCCCGGCCGCGCCAGCTCGGCCCCGCCAATCAGCGGCGCGGGGGCCCCGGGGCCGCCGTGCGAGAGGTTGTCACCAACGCACGTGACCAGGCGCGGCCTGCGACGCCGCCGGCTCGGAAACAAGCCCGGGCAACAAAGCCGCGGGTCCGGGAGGCGAGCGCGCGGGCGGGGCGCGGGAACCCTCGCAGACCGGCCGGGAGCCAGGTGGGGGTGCGACCTCAGGCCGCCTGTGACCCAGAGAGGAGTGCAAGGTTTGGGCCCCAGGAACACAACGTATTTTTTTCCTTGTAAGAGGACAGTTAAGGACACTGAGTGTGGAGGATAAACAACTCCAGGAGCCCCCACCCGGCCTGAGCACGGTGACCAAGGCGAGCTCCTTCTGGGCACCAGATACCGGGACTCCAGCCCTCTGAAGCCCTGTAAGACCGGAGCCAGGCTCCCCTGCGTGGTACTCGCCTTGGGAGCAGACTGAACTTGTCCCTAGGATCTGCCTTGAGGCAGAAGCCATCAGCCCAGGCCCGAGGGCAGAGAGGTCCAGCCCCTCAAAGACCTCTGTGCTAGGAGGAAAGAAGAAACGTTGTACCTGGAGAGATGCTCTCAGTGTGCATCTGAGTTCACCTGTGGTGGTCGAGGTTGGGATCTCGCCCCTGCTTACCTGCGACTCCCCGGTTGTTTACAGTCAGAAGAAAAGGAGACCATGCACTTGACAATGCCTTCCAAACCGAAGCTCTGGGCACACGCAGGTGGATTAACTGTGCCGGCGAGGGCGAGGCAGTCCTGTTGAGGTGTATCAGTTCCCCTGTGGGTCCTGTTTGAACTGAGATGTAATCCTTTGACCCAAGTGAAATGTATAGCAGCTCTCCAGATTGCTGTCACACATTACAGTCTGCGAAAGACTCAGACTCCGACCCAAGAATGGGGTGGGCAGTCTCTTTCAGGAAATTGACACAGCAATAATGATTTAAAAAATGTGGTCATTTGACCTTAAAAATTACTAGGCCATAATTTGTGGACTGTATAACTTCATGGAATTAAACATGAACTGGCTATGGGGACAAGTCAAGTCCACCCTAACTTTTTTCTCTCAAGTTCACTGCTGTGTTAGGAGACCCCAACCATCTCTTGTTTCCACTTAGGTATTTTAAGGAGAGACCATCCTTCTGTTCAGAACCAAGTTATGGTAACAATTATAAAGGTGTTTTTTTTTAAAAGTTGAAAAAAACCTTATTTTTTTCTGGCTTGATAAGGTCTATGACAGTAGAAGGCCACAATACTTTGTTATGCTAGAGAAAACAGTGTGAAGTAGAGGTGGCCACCATAGTCCACCCCTCCATCGCGAAGGGGAACTGTGTTCCTCGGCTTGAATCTGGGCTGACTCTGTGACTGCTTCGACCATTAGCATGTAATGTTCTAGGACTTCTTGGACATTAAGAAAATCTGACAGTTTCTACTTTGTACCCTTGGGTGGAAGCATGGGGTCAGGGAAAGCCGGCCACTGCAGGACAGGGAGCCAAATAGACCACAGGACAGGAGAGAGATGCCTGGCCAGCTGCTGACCCTCTTGCCTAGCTCCGCTGAGGTACTAGATATGAGGTGGAAAAGCTCTCTAGGAAGTTCCAGCCTCAGCAGATAGCAGGTGGAACAAGCAGAGGTAAACCATCCTCTGAGGCCTGCCCCAAAGCAGAGTCCCAAACAAACTGCTGTTGTTTTGCGATACTGGGGCCAGGGCCTCACACTAGCTAGGCAGGTGTTCTACCCCTGAGCTATATCCCCAGCCCTTGGCTGTTAAGACAGTAACTCTTGGAGAGGGTTTGGTTTTGTTTCGCTTTGCAGAGTTTGGCATTGAACCCAAGGCCTTATGCATGCTGGGCAAGTGCTCCGCCAGTGAGCTATATCGCCAGCTCTTTGGGGACTTTTTAAAAGCAGCAATAGATAACCAAAACACAGAGCTCGAAACCAGAAAGACCTATCACAGATCAACTACCTCTAAACTCCACAAAGTAGAGAGTTTTGTTCTTGGTTTTGTTTTGTGATACTGGGGCTTGAACCCAGGGCCTTGGCACTGAGCTCCACCCTCAGCCTTGCTTTACTTTTTATTTTGGAAAGGGGGCCTGAATTTGTGATCCTCCTGCCTCAGCTTCCCAGAGTGGCTGGGATTGCAGCTACGTGGTGCCATGCCCAATGAGAGTTTGTGATTTAAAAAAAAAAGAAAGAGTGGGCTGGGTTGGAACCCTGTGAAAGAATACTTGCCTGGCAAGCTCAAGGCCCTGGGTTCAATCCCCAGCCCAAAACACAGACAGACAGACAGACAGACAGACAGACACACACACACACACACACATCATCATCTTAGGAGTCATTTACTTCCTGTTTGTTCTCTTGCTGCTTATAATCTTGCCACCTGGTACTTGTTTATCCTAGTGATATATGAAGGGGGGCGCATTTTATTACAGACACTGTTTGGAATTCTTGGGGCATGATAATAATAAAAAGCAAACTGACTTTTAGGTTTATTATTTTGAAATTACAGACAAAAAGTACAAAGCTTCATAGCCTGGTGCCCACACCTGGGGTGGACCTTCTCACTGCCTGCCTCCTTTGACAATGTTTACACACACCCAACACACACCACACACACACACACACATGCTATGAGGCTTGGGAGCACCGTCACCACCAGAGCAGAGAGCTGTCTGAACACAGCTGGACTGCCAAACCATACAACTGCCAACCAGCCTCTCATCTGTTGGCTGACAAAGACCCAGCGGGTTCTCTGCCTGGGCAGACGCAGTGAATCCCACTGTCCTTTAATTCACAGGATAATTCTTAGAGGGTTGCTATAGCACCCAGCTTCAGGCTGACCCCGGCTGTGGGGATGACCCTTTCGCCATCTGTTGCCACACCCTTGTCTGTTTTCCATGGGGTTCAATACACTCCCTTATTTACCCACACAAAAGGGATTCAACCTCAAGATTTGTCTGAAGGACACGGGGCAGGACCACGTCTATGCCAACATCCAGATACTGCACAGTGCAGCTAATGCGCCTGCCTCCCGCTCCACAGCCGTCACCCTGCCAATTATATCCAGGATCCTGAAGAATGTTTTTCTCCCGAGCCCCAAAGGAGAACCCCACAGACTCTGAAGCATACATGGCCTGCTCAGCCACAAAGCAATAAGTTGTCGAGCTTGCACTGTGGGAAGCACCGAAGTGAAGTCCACTTAGGTCATTTGCAATCTGCCTGTCCACGTGTATGTCTGCTGGGCTTTGAGTGTGCTGCCAAGTGTCTGGGAAAGACAGGAACAACCTCTAAAACTGTATTTTAGAACAATCCCTTGCAGTTCTAGCAAAACCTATTGTTCAAGGGGAAGAGGGGGGAAAAAACGTCCATGGGCACCAGAAAGCCTGAAACAGGAGGAAGCAAGAGAGTCAGTGAATGCTACTTTCAGAAATAAAAATAAAGTGGAACTCTCTCAGGGCTGCCAGTTACGGTCTCAGGACGAAGTCAGGAGTTATTTTGGAGCCATAAGTGTAATTGTTTTTTAAGACCCTGCAACCTTCGTGACTTCTGTACATTGGATTTTCAGTTTTTATTTTGTTCTTTGGTGCTGGGCACTGAACCCACGCTCTCCCTCATGCTCAGCACTCTATCACTGGCCCATTAGTATTTTGAAACCCTACTTTCACATGTGATTGGAAGATCCTTTAAAAGAGGGCTGTGTGCTGGCAGAGGCACTAGTGAGGAGTGGGCGGGGGTGTCTTACAGAGCAGCCAGCACGGGAAGGGTCCCCCTGAGCTCGGGCCCGCAGCACTTTCTCTGGTTCTATAAAAGCTCAACTTTAAGACCTTTCAGTGCCTAGGTTACTAGGAAGCCCATTATTTGGAATTATGCTGGAACAACCTTGGGACAGAATGGAAAGCAGGCTCATCCCTAAGTGGAAATGGTCTGGATATACTGCATGCTATGCAGTGCCCACCCACACAGCTCCCCAGCCCTGGGAGCCCCCAGGGGAGACCCACCAGATGGACAGGGAAGGCATCCTTGGTCCTGCGTGGTGTCAGCTAAAGTGTGTGAGCAAAGGTCTTTTATTACTCCCGCTGTCCCAGCTACCTCTTTACTCTCTGCTTCTTCTGGGTCACTGCCTAACAGTGACCCCAGAAGGGTCACTGTTGTGGGCCAGAGGTGACCCGAGGTGGAGTTTGTGACCATAAATTGCTGTTATGGGGACAGTCTGAGCAGAACGTGCCTCTCTGCCTTCTCCAAACAATGACAGGTAATATGAGTGTGGCTGACACACACTACACACTGCCTCAATAACATGCCTGCAGAAGGGACAATTGTGCTTTTTTGCTTGGACTAACTACCTCAAATATCCATGACACTTTGTAAGATTAATTTGTGTTCTTAAATGTCCAGGTTTTTCATGGCTTTGTGACTTCTAGGCCTAAATCTTTTGATCCCAAGACAGGATGAGTAGGATAGTCCCACAAAGGTTTTGTGAGTGTATGTGTGCATGCATGTGTGTGTGTATGGGAAGGGTGTTAGGGACTGAACCTGAGGTTTTATACATGTTAGGTAAGGGCTCTACAACTTAGCTACATCCCTGACCCAGTGCTATAAATGTTGAATATCATTTGCTCATTAATTCAAGCCCACAAAGTGCCCACTGTGTTCACAGCATCGATCCACCCACCCATCCAACTACCCATCCATCCATCTATCCATCCATCCACCCAGCCATCCACCCATCCCTCCATCCATCCATCCATCCACCCATCCCTCCATCCATCCATCCATCCATCCATCCATCCATCCATCCACCCATCCCTCTACCCATCCATCCATCCATCCATCCATCCACCCACCCACCCGTCCATCCATCCATCCATCCATCCATCCATCCATCCATCCACCCATTCATTGCTTAGTAGCATTTACTCTGCTAGGCACTGGAGATACAGCAGTGAACAAAACAGACTAAGCCTCGGCCCTTAAGGACCTTCCCTCCAACAGAAAGGATGCCAAAACGAGTAAACATGCATGGTATTGGGTGTTGTGAAGAGAAACAAAAGCTGGGTAAAGGGCTAGCGAAGTTGGTGGGGAGGTGGGATGGTCAGGGAGCCCTCTCTGAGAGCCAAACTGGAAGGGCACAAGACTCCAGGCCGCAGGAAGAGTGGAAGGCCCAAGGCATGGTGTCCTTGGTGCACGTGAGGAGCAGCACTGTGCTCTTGTTAGACGGTGTAACTGAGAGTGGCAGCACCTGGTATCTGATGGTGTCTGACTAGACTCATCGCTCTACAAGTTGAAGAGGACTGGACACAGAACTTAGAATACTTTTGTAATCTTTTATGGTTTTGGAACACTTTCCTGAAGCATGCAGATCTCTTTATGTTTATCCTTATAGCATGGATCTAAATTTCAGAGCCTTAGGGACAGGTCTCGCTGGGCCTCAGGTAATTATCTCTGTTGGCTCTGGGAGACAGTTTGTGGTATCTGGGAAGGAAGGAAAGAAGGAAGGAAGGAGGAAAGAGGGAAGGAGGGAAGGAAGGAGGGAGGGAAGGAGGGAAGCAAAGAAGGAAGGAAAGAAGGGAGGGGAGGGAGGAGAAGGAATAATAGAGTCCCTGCTCTGGAATGGGGCAGTTACTTATCTTCTGAGTGCCTCAGTGTTCTCACCTGTAAAAGAGGGACAATCAGCTCTGAGAGATGATAAAAACACAACAGTGCCTGGCACACACAGGTATTCAGTAAGAGTTCCCAACTGAACACAGACCCTTCTTGTTGTAAGGATTTTATTTCTAATCACCATGTCAAAATAGGATTTTTTTTAAATAAGGAAGAAAAGACAAGGCTTAAAAAAAAACCAACTTTAATCGTTCCTGAGAATTTGAGCTCTAATAGCTAACAAAGTAAACAGCAAAATATCTTCACCTTATTTCATAAGTCTGTAAGCAAGAACCACAGAGGTTAAAGTCTAGACTCACACTGGACCTGTGCCTACTTGACCTGCGTTTGTATTATCTGAATGTTAAAAGCCATAGTTCCGGAAGTCCACCCCTCCCTAAAACACACTGATACACCTGCATTACTCTACCTGCCCAAACCCAAGTGCAATCGAAGCCAATCAATCCTGGAAAATGAACTCCTAGTAGCCATCTTGGCCATAACCCCGAATTTAAAGTGAGAAGCAGCTGAGTGTGATGGTTAAGAGCACTAGTTCTGTAATCAGGCCTTAATGCGGGCTGCGTGACCTTGTGTTTGACCTCTGCTAGCTTCAGTGTCCTGATTCAAAGCACAGGGATGATAAAAATGCCTTCTAGGTAGCTCTGAGGATCAGCTGAAGTAATGCATGTAAAACATTTGATCCAATCTTGGTACTGCAGTAAGAGCTTATTAAAATGTCATAAGTGTAACCTGAGTTCTCTGGCCTGGGGCAAGCGCTAAATGAGAGAGGGTCAAGAAGGCCTCTCCAGATGTGTGGGGCCAGGCCATGGAGAGCAAGCGAGCTCTGCAAAGCCCCGAGTTGTGGCTGTAGGAGGGGGAGAGGAAGAGTGAGTGGAAAGGCCCCACCACACCACACCAGCAGGCAGAGGTCAGCCTGGCCAGGGACAGAGAGACCAGGCAGAAGGAGACTGGTCAGGAAGCAGCTCAGGGTCCAGGTCAGAAAGGAACTTGCAGACCAGACTGAGATGCATTGCATTTGAAATGTAATGGGCATTGAAAGGGCAGGAAAAATTTAAAACATTGGTGTGGGCTTGTGAGGGGGAAGAGCCCGGAGCAAGCAGGACTGTGTGCAGGGAAGTGGGATGTGGTGGCTTGCGGGAGGGAGATGTGAATGGGAGCAGGTGGCAGCAGACAGGTGGGGTCAACACGGAAAGGGGGTTTACCTCGAAGGCAGAGACAGTGCGGCTGCGCGGTGTGCTGAACTGAGGTGTGAGAGAATCAAGGTCACTGCTTGGACTCTGTCCTCCCTGGTTGAGTGGTGGCGCTGTTAGAGGGAACGAGGAGGACCCACAGAGGGTGAGAGTCCTGTTGAACCTGAAATGCTTGGTGGACATCCAGGGGCAAGTGACCAGGGCAGTTGAGTATTTGGGTCTGCAGCTTCAGGGACAGGCAGGTGTGAGTGCTGGGTGAGCAGGCACCTTTCCAGGCTTCTTAGTATATTGAAAACCACAGAATCAGGGTGAATGTTCTAGGGAGGGGTTTCAGGCGGAGCAGAGGGCTCAGCTAGGCGGGGACTCTGACACTTAGAAGAAAGGAGGGTAAAGTATCCTAGAAGTCCGAGAAGGAAGCAGTCTAAGGGTGAGTGGAAAATTAGACAGCCCTGGGATCCTGATGTGAGGATGTCTGGGAAGGAACACGTGACCCACTGCAGAGATGCAGACTCTGGATCCATCCCACAAGATCAGCCACACAATAGTCCTGGGGAGTCGGTGGACTCCTGACTGGAGGGGATTAAAAAAAGAGAGAGAGACAGGAAAACCACCAGATAAGGGGACTGGGAGGTGAGGAAGGGGAAGCCCCAGAGAGCAGGCGGCCGCAAGGGCAAGGGCAGGGCTGACGGGCTCACGGCTTGGGAGGCTGGGACTCTGGGGTCAGGGGTGCCAGCAGCTCGGGCTTCCCTGGAGGCCTCTCTCCCGGCCCGAGGGAGCTCACCTTCTCCTGAGTGTCGCCGCCCCAGTCCACGCCATCTGTGTCTGTCTCCTCTTCTCATCCTGACACCATTTGTACTGACACCCTATACTCCGAGAGGACAGGGTGAGGCCTTCAAAAATGACTTTGAGGGCGCATGCGGGGCACGAGGTTCGGTTGCACCATTAAGCAATCCTTTTTTGTTTTTTTTTTTTGGTCTTTTTGAGAGAGGGTCTCGCTCTGCAGTTCAGGCTGGCCTTGAGGTCACTTTGTAGCCCAGACTGGTCTGAAACTCTCAACGAACCTCCTGCCTCAGCCTCCCAAATGCTGAGATTATAGGTATGTGCCACCACGCCTGGCTCTTTTTTTTTTAAGCAACCCTTTCTAAAGGAATTTTGCTGTAAAGATCAAGGCAAATAAGAATTATTTTATATACATATCTGCACCCAGGTATAAATCCTGATTATACTTTACATGTTTTACAAAATACCAATAAAAGAATTTGGTTGTAAAGGACAGTGTAGGGCTGAAATGGAGGAGAGTGTGTGGGGAGCCAGGGAGATGTTATTCTTAGGGGGATCCCCGGGGGGAGGCAGGACGCTGGCAGCAGTGCGGAGAAGCTGGAACGCAGTGGCAGGCAGAGTGGGTAACTGCGGGGGCAAAGCCTATCTGAGAAGGAATGGGAGCAAGAGGTGTGAAATGACTCGTTCGGGTCACATAACCTGCAGATAATGGAACCCACACTTGACCCCAGGGATTTTCATTCTGATACTTGAGTTCCACCAAACTGCATTTCAATCCTGTCCTTGGGACCAGCAGTACCCTGGCCGATCGCCAGGACCTAGCCAAAGAAACACACTCAGATGTCCACTACAGCTGTTTGAGCATACTAGGTATTCCGGGCTCAGGGTGGGGGTGGGGTAGGACAGCAGGGAGAGTAGGATGAAAAGAGGGGACCCGATTTGCCTGACCGACGCACCAAAACATCCTTAGGAAGTCCGGCTCCAAAGGCGGGGGAATATTTTAAACTCTGACCCAGTTTTGGCCTGTTTGAACTGACCTTGGTCAGCTTGGTGGTGAACTTGGCAGGTCATCACCAGCTGTTTCAGAGGGTTACATCACCAGCTTTCCATATGCAAATCGAATCCTCCGTCATCCGTGGCAAGGTACACGTGGCTTTGTGATTTTGCTTTTATAAACTCTCTTATCACAGCACTTGCACATTGCGGCCCTGCTGTTAAATCGATCAATAAATAAACCTTGGCTTCACATTTTGTACAGACACACTTGACGGACACATAGACAAAGTTACTTAGCTGCTGCACAGCCTCTGTGTCACAGGTGACGACTCTGCCCACATTTCCTTCTCCGCACTGTTTGTCGCCTGAGTGGACAGGTCAGACTCCAAACCTCAGCGGGGCCCTGCTACTTTCATCACAGCACTTTCCAGGCATGTGTAGGTTACCTGAAGGCAGAGAAGATGTGGCTGGGTGCCTGGGGAGAAGCTGATGACTTACCCAAGCTCAGCCAGTGGAAATTGCTCTGTGTCTGTTACCAAGGCGGCTGCTGTGGCATGAATGAACCACCAGGCGAGCAGGTTTTAGAACAGTAAGGGAAGGGTGCTCACTAGGTGCTGGGACAATGGCATCTCAGTACTGTGTTTTTAATCCAAATGGCAGAACACTAAATCCCTTGAATGTGTTTTATATCTTATTACCGATCTTTCTGCTGATTACTCCATTTCAATATCCTCCAAAGTGCCTGTTTTGAAACCGCCTATGTCCCTCCTCCTCCTATGGAAACCACCTGTGGCAGCCACCCCCGGGGAGCTGGGGCAAACATTTGTTTTTGATAACAGTGCATTTTGAATGTCTGTAGTTTCAATTTCTATTTTTGTCCCTGCCTGTTGTAACTTTTCAATCTTTTTATGTCTTTTGTGGGTAGCTCTGCTTTTCCCAGGCACTGGTGCTTGGCCCAGCATAAACTGTGACAAGACAATTGCAAAATCGTGACTGTTACTCCCAGAAAATGTCTTGTGAAAGACCAAAGCTCAAAAAGGCCAGCGCGAGGTCATGTCTGGCCTCCTATCGATGGTCTATGATCCGCCCCAGACACTAGAGGCTGTGCCAAGAGGGTGTTTTTATTCTGAATTTGTGACTTGGACCCCCCCCCCCAGAGGTGCACACTCACTCCCAAGGAAAAGCTCAGGGTTCTCCACTGACTCATGAAAGCTCTGGGTTGTACTTTGTGTCTGAACTTGAGGCCTGCCTCATTCATAATTTCTCTTTCTTTATCATCACCCAACTGTTTATTGAACAAATCCTTTTATCACTTGAAAAATCTGGAAATTTATCTAATTTTTTACAGTTTTTAACTACATTATTTAAGTTGGTCCCAACAACATTTCTTTTCTTTTTTTTTTTTTTTTTGTCTTTTTGAGACAGGGTGCCACTGTGCAATCCACGTTGGCCTTGAGCTCACTTTGTAGCCCAGGCTGGCCTCAAAATTGAAGAGATTCTCCTGCGTTAGCCTCCAAGTGGCAGAATTACAGGTGTGTGTCACTGTGCCCACTTTACTCCTAATTTATAGAGCAGAAAGCTAAGGTCTCCTGGCTAGTAAGTAAACAAAACTTGTACTAAAAGATGCGTGATGTAAATCTAGTCTAGGATGTTTTCTCTACCATAATGGTGGCCATCATTGTGGCTATGAGTCTCCAACTTTGACTCTGTAAGAGCCCCTTGGAGGGTTTGTTACAACACAGATTCTGGGATCCACCCCGTAGCATTTCTGACTCCATAGGTGTGGAGTGGGGCCTGAGGAGGTTCTCATTCATGCCCGTGCCCCTCCCCTCCTCTCTGCCTTCCCTTCTCCGCCCCCCTTGTGGCTAGGGTGCCACGTGATCTAGTTTCTTTCTTTCATCAGATTTTATTGGTACACTCTGATCTAGTTTCTACCAGTGAGATGTCAACAGAAGCCCTCAGGGAAAACTTGCACTTTTTCTATTGAAAGAGACCCATGTGGCCCCTCACTTTCCTCTTACTCCCAGCCTGGAACATGTATGTCATACTTACAGGTACAGCGGGCACCTAGTAGCCAGGACACTCAAGTCAGTGAGATTAGAAGAGGGTGGATCCCTAGTGGCCTGGGACTCCTCTCCCCCAGATTTCTCAACGTCTGTGGAAAATCTCATTTAAACCGTGGTAGCCAGAGTCTTTGTAACGTATAGTCAGATGCATCTCTAACCGAGAAAGAGAAGGAAGACAGGGGCAGGGCAGTGTGGCAGTGACATGTCACAGTCATTTTTGAGGCCGTTTCTATAGCTGGCCCTGCGCTAAGTGAGATAGGGCTCCTGTCGCCAAGGTGTTCCTAGTCAGAGTAAAAAGACCACCCTGACACATAAATAGCAACACACGGTGATGAGTGCAGAGGTTCAGACAAAACCCTGCAGAAACCTTCGGAAGGAGCCACGCCCAGGTCAGGGAAGGCTCCCGAGGCTCTCTATGAGCAAGAGTTCTGCCAGGAAGAAACGAGGAAGACTTTCTGTATTGTGTCCCTTCTCCCCCTACCCTTGGGGTCCAGAGACTGACCTAGTTAGGTGTGCGTTTGGACGAGAGCTGCAACATAATTTCTAATTAGACAATAGAAGATTCCAGAACCCAAGCTTCTGGCAGAGCCAACTGCAGGAAACTCCGTCTAAAGAACAAGGAGGGACATTGTGAAGGTTGGCAGAGCCCCCTGACAGCAGGTCTAGGGAGCCAGAAATCTGGAGCTGAAAGACAAGAGCAGGAGCGCAAAGGGCGCTTGGGGCACGAGACCAGGGCCAGCCTGCTCCTCCAGCAGATGAGCGGCTCAGTGGAAGCTCAGCAGCTCCGCAGGCCAGCAAACGGGGAAGACCCACGCAGGCTGGCAAGCAGCAGCCAATGGGCTGGCAGTCTGGACGGAACTGAAGGGGAGAGACGAAGGCCACGTGCCTGCTCTGCAGAGCTCCAGTCTTCCGAGCTGGCCCGTCCTTTGCCGCCATCTCCTTTGGACATGGGTCACCAGGTCTTAGGTTTCTTCACCCTCCCAGGGCAGACTTGCACCAGTGAGGTGCCCGTGAGCTTCCAGGCTTTTGATCATGGACTGGTGCTGTGTCTTTGATCCCTTTCACCTTGTGGCTTCTGTCACCGGGGACTGAGCAGCTACTGAGCCCTCCAGGTCTCCAGCGCACAGGCAGCCACTGTGGATTCGTCCTCCTCTGATCCTCCAAGCCTGCCTCGTAATCACCTTGAGGAATTCTGTCTATATTCTCCATCCATCCTGTTCCTCTAGGGGATCCTAACTAACTGCTGTCAAGATAAATGACCCCCTTCTGTGATAACCAGTGCATTGGAGTGCATTCCTGTCCACTTAGGAAAGTTCAGTTCCCAGGACCCACTGGCTGGATCTTAAAGTTCCTGCCCCCAGCTCCGCCCCCAGCGGCGGGATTCAGGCTTCCAGCTCGCCACCTCAAGGGCACAGGGCACAGGTTTGAACTGTGGTGCTTGCATTCAACTCCACCCCCACGCTCAGGTCTCATCTCGAGAAGCTTGTGGGAAAGCCAGCCTTCACCCTCCCTTGGGATTCCCCTGAGCTCAAGACGGCTAGAGCTGTGCTGTGCTACTCGACCTGCTGGGCCCTTCAGGCCCCTGGGCTGCTGCTTCTGTGACACCGAAAGCCTGGCGGTAGGAGCCATCTCCCTGCTGCATTGGGGCATTTCTGCCAAGTGCCTGCTTTGTACACTGGTGCTGCTAGAAGGCAGGGGGTAGGTCCTGGCTCCTGAGACTCATTTTTTCTCTCCCCAGGGAAGCCTGACCCTTGAGTGTGGTTTCGATCAGAGACACCTTCACCTCAAGCTGTTTTTACTCCACTTGGGGAATCCAAACCTGGAAGGGAAGAGTTTCCAGTTACCTCTGCTGCCCACCTGCTCAACCTACCCCTGAGATTAAGAACAGATCCTTTGAATGAGGAGAGAGAACAGGGAAATGCAGGGGAAAAACAAATTCACCTTCAAGCAATGATTGGGTCACGTATTGATGACAGTGGTGTGTTCAAGAAGCAGGGGCAGAGCCTGCACATCCAGCAGGCCCAAAGATGGGAAAGGGCCAGGTCTGTCTGGAGTCCCAGGGCAGTAAGGATGCAGAGGCTGGCAGGGACACAATGGACAGGCTTGGATGACCACTGTGGAATTCGGATTTTATTCTGCAGGCAACAGGAGTCAGGAAAGGCCAGTACGCTGTGCTGAGTTGTAACCCTGTTTGTTCTTTGATTTTAAGGGGGTCAGAAGTTGGCTTATTTCTGTGGCTGGCCATAGAAATAAGCCAGGTGGGTCTAATGTGAGTTTCAACCAGGGAGCAGAACTAGCGATAGAAAAGCGCAGTCACAGTTCTGGGAGAAAATGAACCAAGTGTGGTCCTTGATTGGTTAGGAGAGACTGGTCGCAACAACAGGGAGAGACACTGACAATTGCAAGATGTCTGACTGGGCCGACTCGGCAGTCAGCAGAGCTGTCTACCTAAGAGCGTGACGACAGAAGACAGGGGAATGGGCACAGGTGATGGGGAGGAAAGGTGAGTGTATTTGGTGCCGGTGACATACCTGACACTGCTGTCCCTATACTTTTACATAGAGGGAAACAATATGAAGTAGTGTGGTTATGCCCATCACACAGATAACAAAACAGGTTCAGGGACACTGTTGCCCAGCCACAGTTCCTTGGAGAGTAATGATGTTGGGATTGGAAACTGTCTATCCCGAACCCATGCTTCTCAGCATTTGGGGCATCTAAGAGCCACTCAGCCTGGGGCATCCAAAAGCCACTCAAGACTTGCGTGTGGCACTAGGAAGATAGGCAGGAGGTGCAGGGGTCAGGTTGGGGGTCCTGTCGGACAGATGAGACTATCTGCGGAAAGGGCCTAGCACACAAAGAGGAGAAGCGACGGATGCTGGGAGCGTCAGGTTTGAGGGTGATGGCAGCGGAGTCTTGTTCAGCTACGAATCATAGAAGAGACGAAAGACGAGGCCGGGGTTGGTTTCCTCTCGTGGTGAAGTTCAGAAGAGGGGCTGCGTGCGCAGTATGCAGCTTCGTTACAGGCTTGCTCTTGTTCTTCTACCATACTCAGTTCCACCTTCAACTCTGGTTCACTTCTCAGATGTCCTGTGCAGGGCCTTCTGGGCTACTGCAGGCAGCCTGAGGAGGGAGAGTCAAAGGAAGAAGGGATCTGCAGCCAGATGAGCCTGTTTGGCTTCTTTCCAGAAGACCCCACTGTAAAACTTACGTTTACGCTGGCTGGGACTTAGAACCATCTTCAAGATGGCATGGAAATGTGGTTTTTTACTGTGCCAACTAAACCAGGTTCTCCTGACAGGGAAGGAAAGAGACTGGAA
Organism: Dinomys branickii; assembly: GCA_004027595.1. NCBI lineage: Eukaryota > Metazoa > Chordata > Mammalia > Rodentia > Dinomyidae > Dinomys > Dinomys branickii. The sequence goes on from PVLD010011247.1 coordinate 47,053, forward strand.
ACTGGGCAGGCCCTGACAACCCCATAAAGAGGTAGGCAGAAGAAACAAAGTTAAAGGACATGTACACAAAGAGTTAAGGGAGTGGGGCGGGGCCGGGGATTTAGCTCAGTGGCACAGCACCTGCCAGGCAGGTGTGAAGTCTTGAGTTCAATTCCTGGTACCTGCTCCCCCTACCACACATACACAAAAAAAAGAAAGAGGGGAGGGCCAAGTGTGGTGGTGCATGCCTGTAGTCCCAGCACTTAGGAGGCAGGAAGATCTCAAGTTCGAGGCCACCCTGGGTGACATAGCAAAACCCTGTCTTAAAAAAAAAGTGAGGGGGGCTGGGGATATAGCTCAGTGGAATAAGTGCTTGCCTAGCAAGCGCAGGGTCCTGAGTTCGATCCCCAGTACCGCAAACAAAACAAAACAAAACAAACAAACAAAAAAAAAGTGAGGGGAGAGAGAAGAATTTTTGTAAAAGCTACACTTAAGATGCTTCTAGTTTCAAGTTATAGAAAATTCAGCTCAAACTAGCTTAAACTTTGCTCAAGTAATCAAAAGAAATTTGATCAGAATCAAAAGGTGGGGTGGGCATGTTTATTGGGGCTCCGGCTCTGCAGCTTTGCTATTGTCTTGGGTCTTGCCCTCTTGGCGCAGTGCTCAGGCTGGCTTCAGAATGCTAACAAAGCAGCAGAACTTCGCCAGGACTCACATATGCACACCACATGGTCCAGGCCATCTCGATAACAAAATTCCTGAAATTCATTCATTCATTTAAAAATACTCCCGAGTACCCACTGTGTGCCAAGTATTTTTCTAGGTGCTGGAGACAATGTGAGTAAGACAAACCAGGATCTTGCTTTAGTCACTGATTGCTGTATAACTAATTATCCCCAAGCTCAGAGGCTTAAAACATCACATGCCGTCGCACAGTTCTTCAAGTCAGGACCCTGTGTGGCGCAGACAGGTGCCTATCACTCAGGGTCTGCCACACGGCTGCCACTGAGGAATCTGCTGGAGCTGTTGTCGTCTCAAGGCCAATCACTGGCAAAGACATCAGTTCATCGCTATACAGTCTCTTCATTGGGCTGGGGAGGGAACAGGAAGGAGCAGTCAGTCTTCGTGAAATGTAATCTCAGAAACAACATCTACCACGTTTGCCATATTCTACTTGTGTGAGACGTACCCCTAAGTCCAGCCCGCGCTCAAGGCATGAATACCAGGAGGTGAGGGTCGTGGGAAACCACTTTGAGAGGTCTGCTTGCCATATACTAAATCCAGTCCACTGGCAAATCCTGCCGAATAGGAATCCAATCCTCCTCCTTCCAACCGATACCACCCAGTCTAAGTCTGCTATTTCTCACAGCAGTAGAATCTCAGCTGGCCTTCCTGCCCTTGTTCTTGGCTCTTGGGCTATCCACTGCCCACACCATGACCTTTTGATAGTAAGGCAGGTCATAGTCAGGTGTGATGATTTGGGGGATATTGCAAGGTAGACAATATAATGCAGGACACATATTTTGTAAGATTATTTATAACAGTCACCCAAAGAATCATATACAAGAGAGTGCAGGAAATCTGTCCACACACTAAAGACCAAAGAATCCAGCTGAGGGCCTGGATCCTGCAATAATGTTCTGCATGAGTCTAGCTGAAGACCTAGAGCCCATCACAATGCCTCCCATGAGTCCAGCTGGAGGCCCAGAGCCCACAACAACATCTGATGCAGGCCTTTTTCACGGATCTGCACTGCGAAGGCCCAAAGGTCAGTGGTGGAATCTAGAAAGTCTGTGCCAGAGGGATGAAGGATCTGTGCTAGCAACCTGAGGGATCTCTACTGGAGCCAGGAAGCGACTCTAAAAATAAGAACCAGAGCTCCCTGCAAAAGGACCGCAGTCATCCTCAGCAACAGTGAGGTCCCAAGCTCCCCTGATGATCAGGATAGCCAAGTTCCCGTCAGGAAAGGCAACGCAATGAGCTTCTCCAGGAGACTGAGCCGTGTACTGCCTTCGCCTCCAGAGCCAGAAGTGATGCTCAAAGTGAGGACCAGAGCTGCCCCACTGTGAATAGACACCACTCTCAGCGACAACAGGGTCCCGAGCTCCTTGGACAATAGGAACAGCCGAGTTCATCAGGAAAGCCAGCACGACCAGGTCCTCCAAAAGAACCAACAGCTCCTTACAGCCTCTACCAGCTCCCAGCAGCCTCACTTGTTCTTCTCCAGTTCTGCCTCCTTCACTGCTGGCAACAGTCCTCAGGTGGGCCTCACACCCAGCACCACGCTGACTCAGGTGGGTGTTACAAGTTGACCATCAGTTGTCAATGCATCGCACCAGGCATGGTGACTCATGACCATAATCCCAACACTCTGGTAGGCTGAGGCAGGAAGATGACACATTTGAGTTCCACCTGGGCAACTTAGCAAGGTCCTATCTTAAGAAAAAGACTTTTTAAAAGGGGTAGGCATGTACCTCAGTGTCGAGAGCCTGGGTCCAATTCCCAGTACTGCCAAAGGAAAAAAAGGTAAAGATCATGTCACACTACTACAGAGAACATTCCAGTGAGATGATTATTATTTTCTCTATCTCTATGTGATCTACACGATCACACCATACTTCTATGATTTAATCTTCTCCCTTGCTCCCTCAGTTCTAGCCACACTGGTGGTGTGATGCATGGTAGTGAATGCCGGTAATCCCAGTACTCTAGGAGGCTGAGAGGTGGGGGCATTGCAAATTGGATTCCAGCCTGGGCAATTTAGCAAGACCCTGTGTCATAGGTTATGTCTAGATTTCCTCCTAAAGCCTCATGGACTCATAGGTAGGGCTCTGGGGAGGCGATTGTATCATGGGGGTTGGCGTGATCCCTCTCAGTGGATGAGTCTGTTGAGTTTACAGCTAAACGTGCTGGAAGGTGAAGTGTGGAGGAGGTGACTTATTGGGGGTGTGGCCTGGAAGAGCCGATCTCCTTCCCTCCTCCCTTGATCTCTCTCTCTTTGCTTCTTGATGCCAGGCCATGAGATGCTTCTCCTCTGCCAGGCCCCTCTGCCCTGCTGCCCTGCCTTGGAGCCAGTTGACCATGGACCTGAAACCACTACAAACTGTGGGCCAAAATAAATCTTTCTTCCTTAGAGTTGTGGGTGTTGAGTATTGTATCTCAGAGATGAGGAAGTAACTAAGACAGTCTATCTCAAAAAATTTTTTTAAAAGGGCTGGGGATGTAGTTCAGTGCAAAGGCTCTGGGTTCAATTCCCAGTACCAAAATTTTTTTTCAAAGACCCCACGCATGTTCCTACCCCAGGGAGTTCACATCTGTTCTTGCATCAGCTGGACTACCACTGCCTCAATCCGTCAGGCTGTGCCAGTGTCACCACATGGGGAAGGCCTTCCCTTACTCTGCTTTCCTTTCCCTCATGGTGTCTGTCACCACCTGCATACGATCTGCTTGTCTATTTCCTGTCTTTCTCCACCGACGAGAAGATAGCTTATGGAGAGCAGCTTGCAGAGTCCGAGTCAGCAGCCGGACACGGTAAATTTTGGAGGAGTGGAGTGAAGAAAAAGAGCTGGTGGGTGTTGGCCTCTCTCTCAACAATCTTGAAGGTAAAACAGTAAAAAGCAGAACACTCTGATTAAAAAATTAGAAATGTTTATATAAATAAACAAAGACTATGACATTAAAATCCAGACCACCACCAGTGGGAAGCTGTTTTCATTAACTATGACAAGGGTTGGGATTGTTACAATGGAAAAAACTTAGCAAATTGTTAGGAAAAATACTCAAACTCTAATAGGAAATGGACAGAGGACGTGGACAGTTCACAAAGAAGGAAATACAACTAGTAAACAAAGATAAAGGAAAAAACCTTTGGCATCATTAGCAAGGAAAGAAATACAGATTAAAACCACAAGATGACCTGTTTTCAACTATCAAATGGGCAAAAAAGCTATTCGTTCCATTTAACCCCCAAGTCCAGCCATGGAATTCTAAGAAGCTGAGCCAAAATACAGATGAAGGAATTGGCCATAATTTTATTTAAGGTAATTAGTACTAGAAAATAATCCAAAGGCTTTACACCAAGACATTAGCTTAGAAAACTGGCATATTCATATAATAGAAGATTAAACAACAGATTACATATAAAATATTTGGGAAGGACTGTGTAACACAGGGAAATGCCTGTATGTGTCCTGTTGGCTGTGGGGATAAAAGGCTGAACTGTGAATTCCATACCATACTTTACCTTCTTCCTATGGGAAAACTATGTACAGAAAAAGTCCCCTCAGGGCCATTCCTCCTCACAGCACACCTCACTGATTGCTCTGCTACTTCCCTATGCTAAGCCTGGGGGTTCACAGATAACTGAGAAAGCCCTGCCTTGGAAGAGTTGGCGCTAACTAAAGTTTGAAAAACAATTATTTGGAGTAAATAATAAAGTCTCAAAGATGCAAATATAACTAGAATCCAAACCTATCACAGGACAAAGGGGCCCAGCTGCCAGGTAAACAGCAGCACCCAGCTGGGGCTTCAGAAGCCTGCCTAGGTCCGGCCCCGGGGTCACAGTGGGGGACTGTGGGGTGGACTGTGCTGTCAGCTGAGTTCTCAGAGACCTTAGTGCTGGGGTTAAGGTGGTCTTGGCTTTAAAAGAATGGAAGTCAAGGTATAGCTAATGGAATTATAAGATGAACCTCATACTACCAAACAATAGCTGTTCTCTGACTTTGTGAAGAGGTTTCATGCACCTGTGCCTCTGGTGGACTTTAGTTTAGAACACCGGAAACTGTGCATGTCTCAAAGCTTCTTGCACCTTAGCATCACCACCCTGCCCAGCTCTCTGGGAAAGGCTGGCTTGGGGGTGCCTGCTACTGGAGTCAGGATCAGGCTGCCTCTGTTTCCAGGCTTCTCTGGGGTGGAGACAGCATAGAAACACATATTTCCAGAGCCCTTGATGTATAGTTCAATCTAGCATCATGTGCTTCAGAATTACATTTTGTCAATGACATGACTATGGGGCTGAATAGTTCCCTTTCTGGGTGATGGCATGGTGCAACACATTCCTCAAGTATTTGTGGCGATCCTTATGTATGCAAATCTGCTACACTGCCAGTCATGAAAGTACAGAAGAGCACGTCCAGAACTGCTGCAGAAAGTGGCAAGCATGCTGGGATAAGTGCATTTGAAGCAAGGGGGAGTATTTTGAGGGGCATTAACAGCAACGTGGCTTTTTATTGTAATAAATTTTTAAACACACACCAGAATTTTTGGTCACCCTTGTATGTCTTGTAATTACCGTGTCTCATGATTGCACAGTAAGGCCCACTCGGCCAATAGATCTGTGCCGTGGAATTTGTATGAGGACCGTAGGGGAAGGGGCGGTATAAAAAGGTGTTATGGTTAGTGTCTGCATGGCCCCCCCAAATCCTCATGCAGTCAAGGGGGCGGGCTTTTAGCGTTTATGTTTGATCCATGATCTGATGCTGGGATTATGGGTGTGAGTGCTGCACCCGCCCTGGAGTGGGTTGTTTGCATACATAAGGGAGAGAAAGAGGCTGCTTACTGTCATTCCTCCCCTTTTGCTCTTGCTGCTTTTGCTGTCTTCTGCTGCTATGAACGTTTGCCCTCTGCCCTGTGCCACTCTGCCTTGGAGCCAGCCAAGTATGGGCTGAAACCTCCACAAATTGCGAGCTAAATAAACATTTCTTCCTTAATTTTGGGCGTTGGGGATTTTGTCTCAGCAATGAGAGAAAAGTAACCAAGACAAAGGGCAACATGAGGATCCTTGTGGTAGCGGAGATGTTCATATCTTGATTGTTGTGATATCAGTATTTCAGTTCCGATATTGAGCTACACAGTTTTGTAAGTTGTAACTGCTAGGGAAAACTGCTAAAGGGCACATGGGATTTCTCTGCTTTTTTTCATATAAATGCATGTAAATGTGTAATTATTTCATGATAAAAATGTATATATTTCAAAGTTACTGCCAAGGATGTCTGATACAGTTACACCGAGGCATCTCTGCAGATTAATAGGCTATGAGCAAAGTCCCAGCCAAGATCCACAGGTGCAAGTGTACTTGTAGATCACACTATCTTCTGGAGGTGGTCTTGTAGACTGAAAGTGCTAATGGCCCCCAGAAGGGAAGTCACTGTCTTTGCCATAGGCAAAATTAAACACACTGTACATAGAAAATCTGAAGACAGTATAAATCCACATTTTTATAGTTCTGAAAATACACATTAACAAGATGGGTGTGGTCGCACATGCCTGTAATACTAGCTAATTGGGAGGCTGAGGTAGGAGGGTTGCGAGTTGGAGGCCAGCCCGGGCAACTTACTGAGACCCTGTCTCAGAATAAAATATAAATAAATAAAAGCTCTGGGGATGTAGCTCAGTGGTAAAGCACTTGTGTAACATGTGCAAGGCTCTGGGTTCAATCTCTAGTAACTATACACACACACATACACACACACATACAGAGAAAAAATACAGGAAAAAGATATTAACAGCATATTCTAAGTATGTGAAACATGTGTTCATAGAAAGAGTACGTGCTGCGTGGAGTGGTGGCACACGCCTGTAATCCCAGCACTTGGGAGGGTGAGGCAGGAGAATTGCTTTGTGCTTGAGGCCAGCCTGGGCTACAAAGTGAGTTGTGAGTTGAAGGCCAACCTGAACTGAAGAGTGAGACACTGTCTCAAAAAGACAAAAAAAAGAGTACATGCTTGCAACATAGGCTGGGGTGTGCTAGCTGTGCGTTCAGGCCTCAGTTTGCACAACTGCCTTATGGTCAGTTGTAAAGACTGAGGTGTGATAGCTGATGCCTTCAGGAGCGCAGGGAGACAGACTGGCTGTCTGCTGGCTACCAGCTCCATGACAGGAGCGTTCCATTATCCAGTTTAATCTGCGTCCCTCCACTGGGGGGTGGGTGGTATTCCAAAAGAGGACACTGTCACTCAATGCTGAGGACATTTGCCTCAAGTGTTGCTCTGAGATGTAAACTAAGGCCCTCTTGGCCCCAAATGGGAATGCAGGTGGCAGCTCTGTGTGGCTCCAGAATGCCAGCTCCCCGCTGCCACCTGTCCCCATCTCATGGACAGGGCCACTTAGGGCAGCTTGTGTGACAGCTAATCTTGATGGTCAGCTGGACTGGTTTGTAGACACCTGCATTGGGAGGGCAACAACTTAACCCCGATGAGGTCACAGCTCAGTGGGCTACGAGGAGTTGGTCTAGTGGGAGGATGTAGGTCGTGTCAGTGTAACCTTGCAACTATATCTGGTCACTGGCCTCTTCCCCTCTGCTTTCTAGACACCATGAGGTGAGTGGCCTTCCCTGGCCACACTCTTCCTCCATGGGTTTCTTTCTTCTTAATTACCTAAGTTTACTGGTACATTTTAGGTATCTGTCACGATCACATTCGTCGTAGGGGATCTGGACCTGCATGAGAGACCGGGATTCTTCTTCCCCCTCCCTTCAACCCCTTTCCCTCATTTACAAAACCTTTATTTCCATTTTTTTTCTCTTTTTTGTGTTTTTTCCCTATTCCCTTCCTTCCTTTTCTCCCCTCCTCTTAGTCCCCCTTTCCATTTGAACATTTTCTTCCTGTTTAACAATATCTGTTATACATTTTGGTCCTTATTTCTCACACCAGAGAAACAACATGATATTTACGCATCTGTGTCTGATTTATTTTACTTAAGAGTATGGTCTCAAGGTGCATCCATTTACCTAGAAATGTCCAAGTTTATCCTTTATGGCTGAGTAGTATTCCCTTGCATTAAAAAATCTGCTTTTGTTCTTTTTCTATTTGAGACAAGGTTTCACTATGTAGTTCAGGCTGGCCTTCAACTCACTTTGTAGCCCAGGCTGGCCTTCAACTCACAGCAGTCCTCCTGCCTCAGCCTCCCAAGTGCTGCTGGGATCATAGGCATGTGTTACTATACCTAGCCTAAAAGCACATCTTCTTTATCTGTTCACTGATTGAGGGGCATTTGGGCTGTTTTCAAGATTTGTCTCTGACAAACCATGCTGCTGTAAACATGGGTGTGTATATACCACTGTGGTGTGATGCTTTTCATTCTTTCAGGAAGGTACCCAGAAGGGGAAGAGCTGGGTTGAATGGAACCTCTAGTTTTAGTGTTTTTCAGGAATCTCCACACTGATTTCCACAGCGGTTGCACCAACAGTGGGGAAGTGTTCCTTTTCCCTCACAGCCCCGCCAGCATTTGTTATTGGTTAATTTCTTGATAGTAGCCACTCTTTCTGGAGACAGACAGAATCTTAGCATTGTTTTACTTTGCATCTCTCAAATGACCAATGATGTTGAATATTTTTTCATATGTTTATTTGATGTTTGTACTTCTTTACCTGAGAATTTGTGTATTTACCTCAAATGATCGATTTTGGATTGGCTCTTTAAATTTAGGTCTTTATATATTCTAATGTAGTAGTCCTTTGAGGAAGAACTGGCAAAATTTTTTTCCCACTTTGTAGATTGTCTCCTCACTTCATTGGTGGTTTCTCTTGCTGTACAAAACTTTTTAATAAGATAAGATCCCAATTGTTTATTTTTTGTGATAGTTCTTGTGCAGTTAGCGTTTTGTTCATAAAGTCTTTGCCCATATCAATGTTTTCAAGAGTTCTACCTATTCTGTCTTCCAGGATATTGGGTTAATAATATTCCTTAGTTATTGCAGGCTGATAAGGTCAACAATCTCCCAAATGAGTGTACAGTGAAGGCTAAATAAAAAGAGGCAAATGGAATGATTTCAGGGCTCCAGGAGGTTCAGAGCCCTCTCACAGAATGCAAGATTCTCTTAGGGCTAAGACCAAGTCCTTCTCCAGGTGGCCTGTATTTATTTGATTATCAGAAGAAGAGAGGGGAGTACTCAAGAAGGGAAAAATCACTCAAGGACTTCTCCAAGTAAGGTATTAAATTAATCCACCCACGAGTGAGATACCTAAGGCTATTGTCTTTGTCTAGTTGAGATGGATCCAGGTGTCCTTGGCTGTGATCTTGTTTTATCCTTTGAGGCTTTCCAGCTTCATCACCACTATAGGTTTGAGGAGGGATCAGTGACTCACAGAGGTTCACTTACTATGAGTCCTGCCATTTCCAAACAAGAAGCCTAGGCCTTGGACAGATTCACATGGGACCATGAAGAGCCAGTTGGTTAATTTAAGTCCTGCTCAGGTCTGCTTATACTGGTCTCCATCACCAGGATATTAGTGTTTCTGTTTTAATATTTAGATCTTTGATCCACTTTGATTTTAGTTTAGTGCATGATGGGAGATATGGGTCTAGTTTTAATCTTCGGCATGTGGAAAGCCAGTTTTCCTGGCACAATTTACTAAAGAGGCTATCTTCCTTCCAGGGAACATGTTTGACTCCTTTGTCAAAGATAAGGTGGCTGAGTGTGTCTGGTATTGTTTCTGCATCTTCTAATTTGTTCCATTGATCTTTGGGTCTGGTTTTTTTTTTTGCCAGTAACATGCTCTTTTATCACAGTGGCTGTGTAGTACAGTTTTAAATCAAGGATTGTGATGCACACACACCCCCACTGCCTTGCCCATTGTTGCCCAGAATTGCCTTTCTATCCTAGGTCTCTTCTGGCTCCAGATGAATTAAGGATTGTTTTCTATTTGTATAACAGTTTTGGAAGTGTGGCCATTTTCACTATGCTGGTTCTTTCTACCCAAGAACAAGTGGTATCTTTCCATTTTCTGATATCCTCTCTGATTTCCTTTTCAGAGTACTGTAGTTCTCAGTGTAGAGGTCTTAGGGCCAGGGATCTAGCTCAGTGGCACAAGTGCCTGCCTGGCAAGTGGAAAGTCCTGACTTTGACTCCCAGTACCAAAACAAAAATTAATGTAGAGGTCTTTTACTTTCTTCATTAGATTGATTCCTAGGTATTTCTTTCTTTCTTTCTGTTTTGATGCTATTGTTAAAGGTGTTTGTCTTGGTTATGTTTCTCTCATTGCTGAGGCAAAATACCTGACACCCAAAATTAAAGAAGGAAAGGTTTACTTAATTCACAGTTGGTGGAGGTTTCAGTCCATACTCGGCTGGCTCCAAGGCAGGGTGGCACATAGCAGAGGGTAACAACGGTTCACGGCAGTGATGAAAAACAGCAAAAGCAACAGCAAAAAGGGAGGAGCAGCAGAGCGCAAGCCTCTTTCCTTCCCTTATATTGTACGCAGGCTGCCCACCCTAGGGTGGGTGTCGCACTCACACCCATGATCCCAGCACTGGGCCATGAATCAATCACAAACTCTATAAGCCCGCCCCATGACTGCATGAGGCTTTGGCGGGATATCTGGACACGGACCATGACAGTGCCATTTCCCTAATTTCTCTTTCAGTGATTTTGTTACTCCTGTATAGGAATGCTATTGATATTTGAGTGTTGACTTTGTATCCAGCTATGTTACTGACTTTGGTTACTAAGTCTAAAAGTCTTTGCTCCATGATGTTTCTGCATCACCACAAGCCTAAAGCATGGGGCCTGGAGGACCATGGACTGGAATCTCTGACACTGTGAGTCAGAATACTGCCTCGCCCACTTGTTATTGTCAGGTGTGTCATCACAGCAACAGGAGATGACATACAGCTTGCACAGAGTCATGTGTTTATTAGCCAGCCCCAGCTGTATCATCCAAGTGCTTCGTTCCCCCAAGGACAGAGCAGGTCTTTTTTTTATTGTTGTTGCCTTCCTTGTAACTCTAAAGACCAGGTAGGGACAGCGGCCGGTACAGATGGGATAGAGGGTCCCCTTTCACTCATACCCAGCAGGTGGCTTTCTTGAATCAGTTTTTCCCTTTAAATCTGCCCTCCTGGGCTGGGGATATAGCTCAGTGGAATAAGCGCTTGCCTAGCAAGCGCAGGGTCCTGAGTTCGATCCCCAGTACCGCAAAAAAAAAAAAAAAATCTGCCCTCCTGTCTCATTGTAGCACATTTTCTCTTCCTAGAAAGGAGGTGCGAGGAGAAAAGAGAATGAAGGCACACCAGCACGGCCCCCTAACTTCTTATACTGACGGCCTCGCCACCGGTGCTCTCACTGGAGGTTTGGGACACCCCTTGCAAGCCCCGAATTTGAATCCTGCCAAGGCTCAGACAGACTCCGGCCAGAGGTCTCAGAGCACGTTAGCAAGTATCAGGGATTTCTAACTATATTGACAGGGCCAGGGCTGAGATTAGAGCCAGAGAGGGCGGAAGGCTGTGGAGGGAAGGGGCTTAGTGAATGCGGAGGCGAGACACCGCCTTTAAGGTCGAGTCCAGCCCACTGTCCCCTAACGCGGACTTGCTGCTCTGTCCACAGTTCCACACGTTTTACTTTCAGGGCCGTCAGCGGGTTCTTTCTAATGGTCACATGCTGTTTCCCATTCCTGCTCTCATGACAGGCCCATGGGTCCCTGCTTCAGCTCTCTGAGCTCCAGAAACTGACCTTGGCTGCACAGGCTCGGGGAATCTCCCAAGAAGTTAGAAATACTGATGTCTGGAGGAAGATGGTTATCGGAGGCCGGGAGGAAGGGAATGGGAGGCTGTTGTTTCAGGGGTTTAGAATTTTAGGCTCGCAGGATGAACAAGTGCAGCAGACCGCTTCACAAGAATGTGGCTGTACTCAGGGCTATGAACCGTAGAGTTGTCGTGGTTAAGATGCTACGGTGTGTGTGTCCTTTCCATGATGGCAGATACGCAAGTAAAGAAATAATGACACTCATTTGGGTCCTGTCCTAAGAAATTTTGGGTTAATTGTAAAGTCTTGTCTGGAGGAGTAGTGGGCGATAGATTGTGTGTGTGTGTTTGTGTGTGTGTTTTGCTTAGGGTCCATCCCAGGGCTTGGTGCCTCCTACCCAATGCTCTACCACTGAGCTACACCCCCAGACCCTTAGACTTTTTAAAGCCCTGTGATACTGTGACACAGTGAGAAATGTATATTTGCTTTTCCTACCCAGTTTCTGACCCAGTGCTCCTAAAACCCGTGTATTTTCCCAAGTAGAAGGGATGATGGGAAACAGCTTGTATAATGGTGCTTGGTCTTTGAGTTCAGAGCCTGACACAGGGCTAAACTAAACTTCTAAACTTCTTGGGATTTTTCTGAGGGACAGGGTCTTGCTATGTAGTTCAGGCTGGACTTGAAGTCATTATGTAGCCCAGGATGACCTCGAGCTCGCAGTGATCCTCCTGCCTCAGCCTCCCGAGTGTTGGGATTATAGGGGTGCACCACCCTCCAACTTTGTAGTGAAGTAACTGTTGTTGGACCTGGTTGGAGGCTGAGCATCAGGAAGATCAGAACATGGTTAGAAGTTTGGGACTTGTAGCCCCATTTCCTATCTGCCAGGGAGGGGAGCAGAACTGGAGATGAGTCCATAACTCATGTTTGTTTGATGAATCCTCCATAAAAGTCCCTAAGTGAACAGAGTCTGTGTGCCAGGAGGGTGGTGCGTCCCAGCTCCGTGGGGACAGAAGCTTCTGTCCTCGAGGTTCCTTTGGACCTTGCCCTCTGTACTCTCTCGCCTGACTGTTCATGTGTATCCTATGTGATAGCGTCTATAAAAAGTCAGTGCCCAGAAGCATTTCCCTGAGTTCTGTGATAGCAGCAGGTTACTAAAGCTGTGGAGGGTGCCAGGAACTCCCTTTGCAGCCAGTTAGCAGGACCTGTGGCAGGCTGAGGACTGGTTCCGAAATGGGGGAGTGCTATGGGCCTCGGCCCTTGCCTGAGAGGTCAGGGCTGCCTCCAAGTTGGGTCAGGACCGAGCTGCAAGACACCAGCTGGTGTCTGGAGGACGCATGCTTGGGAAGGCCCCAGCATGGTCTCTCCCAGGAGTGCTGAGTACAGGAGAGACAAACAGTGTTTCACATCAGCTGCCAGGTGACCTCAGAGCACAGCTGAGCCCAGGACCGTCCCCGGTGAGGCTCTCGGCTCACTGCTCTCCGACTCCTCATTATTCTAGTAACTCTGCTTTCTCAGGTGCAAGTTTCTCTTTTGTTGGGATGTTTGACTCTTTGATGGTGGCAGCCTTTTCAGGAGGCGTTTCTCCCCCTGCACCCATGCCCTAGGCGCCCCTGTGGCCCAGGGCTACCGGGTCCCAGTGGGGGCTATGAGATGAGGTGCCTCAGCTGTCTGTAGCTCCCCATCTCCTCACTTCCTTGCAGGATGCTGCTTGGTGTTTGGAGAGACGGACCTCCCCGTGTTTCAGAGTGGCGCGAGTGTGGTGGTGCGCACCTGTCATCCCAGCACTCCGGAGGCTGAGGCAGGAGGGTCTCCATGAGTCTGAGGTCAGCCTGGGCTACACAGTGAGTTTAAGACCAGCCTGAACTGCATAGCAAGACCCTATCTCAATACCAAACCAAACCAAACCAAACCAAAAGCGAATGAAAGAATGAATAAATGAATGAATTTAAAATTTGAAAAATTAAAAATAAAATTTTTAAAAGGGCTAGAGATGCAACTTGATGCGAAGGCCCTGCTTTCAATCCCCAGTACTCCAAGGAAAACAAAAACAAAAAGAAGATGCATATCCATGGGAGAGAGGTGAAGGACATATGTAAGACACAGTAACTATGCTTTTGTGATAAAACTGTGGTAATACTCTTGTTTTTTAAATGTATTTTCATATTATATCTATATATCTATATAGTTATATTATATTTTATCTATATATTTTATATCTATATACAGATATATATATACATATATATATCTGTATATTTTATATTATATCTAAATGAGCATATTCTTGTCTTATGATGGGTAGGGAATGGAACACAGATGCAAACTGCTTTTTCCAGTAGCAGGAGACCCCACTGTAAGGCGTGGTGTGCAGAGGACGCCATGCTGGAAGGGGCTGACAGGTGACACCCGAGGAAGGTGTGGCCGGAAGTGTTCCTGTTAGAAGAAAAGTACCGCGGTCTGCCATACTTTAATGAATCAGGCACGCATCAGGCACGAAGTTTTGTGGACTTCTGCTTACTTCCATTCCGCATTCCTCCAGCCATAGCGCCTTTTCCTTGTTTGGCCCTCTGACCCTCATCAGGCCTTGAAATGCAGGGCTCCCTGTGCTCCAGAGAAGTGGCCCAGTACCAGGGCGTGCAGCCTTCATAGAGCACATTACTTTTGCCTCTCGATCGGCTCAGAAGTGGGCACATAATTGAGGCCATTTCAACTAAAGCCAGCACAAAGCAGCAGCTCTTTTTCTTCTTGAACCTTGGTGTAGTTGACCTTGAAACAGCTGCAGCTTGTGTCCTCCTCTGGCTTCCCTGGGGAGCCCGAAAATTGAGCAGTGCACAGAAAGGATCAAATCACTGGAGCCTAAATTTGACCACAGCGAGTCCAGGACTGCCATATTTTTTAGCACTGTGAACCAATACTTCCTAAGGCAGGTCAAGTTGGAGTTTTAGAAACTTGTAACAAAAATAGTTATAAATCGTCATTATGGAGAAAAAAAGCGCACTGCCCTTTATTGCAGTGCTTTCTTCAGACAACTAACATTCTGATTCCTGATTTGCCCCTAGTCTAGTCACGTGTAAACCTCCCCTGAAGAAGTGGTCATTTGTCCCATTGACTTACATCGCTCCATGAAAATATCTCCTCATGCTGCCCACCTCCTGTGTGTTGCTGTTTAGTATGTTTTGTCATTTCTTTTCTTGAGAGCTGGACAGGGTGAGGCAGGTAAAAGAACTGCTTTGTACAAACCCTTAGCAGTGTGGTAGCAAGGTGCTGTGTGTGTGTGGGGAGGTTCTGTGGTCCTGCGGCTAGCAGCCAGGGTTAGGGAGCCTGTGTCTCTGGGCTGTGTGTGTCCATTTCGCCTGCCCCTCTGAGGAGAGACAGGATGGCTGGAGCGACCCGGAGCTGGCATGTCTCTTCCCCCAGGTCAGTCAGGCTCTGGTAACATCCCAGCAGGCCGGGCACTGCTTACCTCGTTTCCCCTGTGGGTGGACCTTGTTGTGGAGGACAGAGTGCTCTGGAATATTTCAAAATGGTTCCTTTTCTGTCTTTTGAGGGATGTGTGTGGGGATTTTTCTCCAGTATTTCCTGTGAGACCCTGGTTGAGCAAATCTCACAGAACTGTGGGATCCTCCCACATGAGTGGGTCTTTCTAGCTTTTAACTTGCTGTGTCCAGGCTCTGGTGAGTGGAGCAGCATCCAGCAGTCCGTCCACTGTAAGTCATGTTCCTAACCCACACCGGCTCCCACATGGTTCTCACTCGTGAGTGTCTCTCCTGGGCCCATGGCCTCTCATCTCTCCAGTCTTGGGGGCAGCAGCTGTCTTTGTGTCTTCTGTAGCTCAAAGAAGAGGTTCGTTTTCTAGTCTGCTCAGCCTTCTGCTTGCTCTTGGGATTTGCACGCTTAGATGCAGAGTTGGAAACCAGGAGCCCCATCCCCATTAAATTTAAATTCTATGAAACATACATCAAAATGGAGCAGCGTGATGAATCCCTAAGGGCCCATCACTGAGTCCACCAATTACTGCCATTTGTAAGTTTTGAGAAGTGGTTTAAAATTCCATAGAGACCAGTGCTAACAGTTAAAGATTTTGAGAGTTAAAACAGCCATGCAAGTTATTTTGGAGGGGAAAAGGACTACTTTTAAGTAAATTACTTATTTGTATGATTTGGAGAGGGATCTTTTTTCCTAACAACCAAAACATCATGCAAATAGATAATGTTAACATTTTTTGGTAATTCTGTTGTTTAATAACCCTTCACCCCACTCCCCACACCACCCCACTACTCTACTATGTGAAGAGAAACTCGTTTCCTATTACTTTTCTTTCTGTAGCTCAGAGGATAAAACAGTCTCAGGTCACTGCACGCGTTGAGCCCAGCAGAGTCCCCTTCTGTGAAGTCTGAGCGCAGTTCTTCGGAAGGCTTTGCTGGTAAAGTGGCCTGAGAGTGGATTTTGCGTCTAAAAGCAACGTAGAAGGGGACAGAATTCCATGCTGAAGGAACTGCATGTACGAAGATGAGAGGAGGAAGTTATGGGTGAGTTTGGGGTGTGGTTTTACAATGGTGCTTGTGATAGAAAGGCAGTTTATGAGCAGGATGAATCCTAACGGTGACATCATGCAGCAGCGGTTAAAGGCACAGGCTCTGTGGGTGGATGGACCTGTCTGGTTATCTGTTTGTTGCCTCGGGTGACAGTGCTGGGGGCCAGTGCAAGAATCTTAGGCCTGGGATGTCGCTCAGCAGCTCAGTGCCTGCCTGGCAAGCACAAGGCCCTGAGTTCAATTCCCAATAACAACAACAAAAAAAGCCATTCCTGATGTGTTTTCCTTATGGTAGAGCTGCCTCCTTGGCTGAAGCCTGGAAATGCCAGGTACTCATTTACAGGCCCCTTACAGGGTGGGCACAGCCACAGGACCCAACTGTGGCCAAAGGGACCTGAGGGAAATCTACAGGGGTACTTCTGGAGGGATTTTCTCCCTACTCAAAAAAAGTCCTTAAAGCAAAACCTTTTCTCCTTCCAACACAGTTGTGTGACAGTGACCGTGAAAGCCAAGGAGCTGAGGGTTGGCAGGGGGGAAGGTGAGAGGACATTAGTCCTCAGAGACATCATTGTGCCACTGTACATGTGCCACCCCATGCTTGGCACTGCGTTGCATGCAGAACAATACATTTTCCTTATTTTTAAAGCCCTTCTGATTGGCCTAATCCCTATTCAGCTCAGCACATTCAGCTGTGAGCATTGGTGGATTAATCCACTTCCTGAGCCAATCAACTCTCCAGAGGCCTTTTAATCCAATCAAATGGACAGTTATGATTAACTGGCACTTGGGGAAAATAGGCCTAGAGGAAAATCACTTAAGATTTTAAGAGGTTTGTAAGCAGAGTCCTGCTAAAGAAACAACTGTCCTAATAAATGTCCTGGCAGAGCCACTCTGTAATGGCAGTTGTAACCTCACAGCGCACGCCCTCAGCAGCCTCCCACCCTGGCACAGCTGCTTCCCCCTCACCGCGCTGGAGGGTATCACCTTCCAAGGGGGATCATTTTCGCCAAAGCTAAAGTATAGTTTAGAGGGAGATTTCTTAAACCACTTTGTTTCAACATACAGAAATATGTCTTTGTAATTTCTTATGTACGCTCTTAACTTCCCCAGATAATTTAATCTAGTGAAAAATGCAGAGGTCCTTCAAAGCACTAAAACAACATCGACCAAAGGCAAGCGCTTCTGTGGGGTTTCCAGCTTTTTCCTTAGGGTCTTCAAAGGTGAGGAAGGCTTTCCATGGGAGCAAGCTCACTCTGGTCACTTTAAAACACTGGCGGAAAAACTGCCTATGAACCAACTTGATTTGGGGGCCACGATGATGCCATTCCCCAGCCACCTGCTGTGTATTAAGAGAACAACGGTGTGGACACAGTAGAAAATTTTACTTTACTTATACTTGACCATAACATACATATATTTAAAAATTGAGACTTTGGGGCTATAGTTTAGTAGTATTATTTGCGTTGGCATGAGGGATGGGGGTCCTGGGCTCAACCCCCAGCACTGCCCCACATGGGAAAAAACGTGAAGGGTGTTCAAGAGCTGTTGTGTGTGTGAGTTACATCCACACCCATCAGTGGCTACACCACTGTCACCAAAGCTTTGAAATTGTGACAAAAGGATGCCGTTATGAATGGACGATGCTGACTCTGGTGTAGCTACCGCTCAGCTTCAGAAACATGACTTTGGCATCCTTAAATTCCCATGTGTGTGTCACGCAGAGCTAACAACTCTCCAGGACTTGGTACTTGTCATTCCCATGTGTTCAGGGTAAATTTGCATACCCCCCTGGAGACATGGCTTTAAAAATTCAAACTGAGATGCTTCTCCTGTCCATATGTGTTATTCTGCAACTTTTATGGACATCGTGGTTTGTTCAGCCTTACAGTCTTCCCTACTACTTTATTGGTATGCCTGATATCTTGCTTTCACACACACACACACACATACACACACACACACACATACACCCTTCTCTCCCTTCCTTGGAGCTCCCTCCCTACAGGAGGTCCGTTGCCCACAGGTACTCCTCTGCGTGATTCAGTATGTTCCAGCAATACAGAGCATTGTAGTAGAACAGGGGCTGACCCTCCGCCTTGGAAGCAGAACATGGTTAGAATTACATCTTAGCACACTTACATATACGCAAGAGGAGCAGCCACTGCTGACAGGGACAGGCCTGGCGTGTGGCTCTGCGCAGTCCTGGGCCAGTCAGGTAACTAGAGCCCTAACATAAGAATTCCCAGCCCTGCCCCATCAACAGGGGCAAGGTGGAAATGAAAAGAGGAAGCGAGAGGTGAAATGCAAAGAACTCACTGAGGATGCAGCGCTGATGTAACAGTTTGCATAAATTCTCACGATGTTTCTTGTTTACATCAGCCTCCTTTTCATCTGGCTTCCTACGCTGGCCTTTAATTTCAAGGCCTGGGTTAATTTATCAATTTTATTATCTTACAATTACAGCCTCCGTCAGGATCACCTCACCCGTGGGCCTCCTCTAAGCGTGTGAAATACTAGGGAGATAAGAGTAATGCGGGCGAATTTCATGACATTTTCCCACACTGTGGGTCCTAGGGCTGTGCTTTGACAGCTGAAGCTGAACGGTGATGGCCATTGACACTGAGGTACTGTTTTATAACCAGGAACTTACTTTCTTCTCTTTAGGGCTCACAACCCCTTTTAACGATCCAGGGCTTGTTTGGAGAAAATAAGGGAGAGACACAGAACCGGAGAGGGCGCAGGGCAATAGTGAGAGCTATGCTCTATAAATAATCATTTTAACCGAGTTACTTCCCACATTTGAAATGGCCTTTCTTCCCTTGTAGGTGGGAAACACTCTCAGACAGCCACAGCAGGTAACGAGAAAGCAGCCTAGGCTGCATCACATGTGCATCTCCCAGTTTCATTCCCTGTTGCAAAATTTCTTAGGCAGATGTATTTTGACAGTGAAAATGAATATACACTTTAAAATTATGGGAATTGTGTATTTAATGGAATGAGCACTGAACTGAGAACCAGAAGATCTGGTTTTTTTTTTTTTTTCTTTTTTTTTTAAATTTTATTTTAAAGACAAAAGAATGGAGACATATGAACCAGAAAAGCCATAAACAATACAGAAAATACAAAGTTATACAGAATATAGTAGGGAATTAGAACTGGATGTTGTATTACATAGTTATCTTCACATTAGTTAACACAAAAACATTAAAGGAAATACCAAATTATAGATAA